>CAXHKG010000134.1:0-30255 GCA_964016985.1 Anodontia alba
CGTAATTCACTATTGTGTCGTTTTTATTTTCGTGTCCTTTGTATTATTGAGTAGGGTCATTGATGACGCATTACAGGGCGGAATTAAGTAGTCTGACCCACAAATATAATAGATAGATAGATAGATAGATAGATAGATAGATAGATAGATAGATAGATAGATAGATAGATAGATAGATAGATAGATAGATAGATAGATAGATAGATAGATAGATAGGTAGGTAGGTAGGTTGGTAGGTAGGTAGGTAATAGATAGATAGATAGATAGATAGATAGATAGATAGATAGATAGATAGATAGATAGATAGATAGATAGATCGATCGATCGATCGATCGATCGATCGATAGATAGATAGATAGATAGATAGATAGATAGATAGATAGATAGATAGATAGATGCGTAGGGTGTGGTGGGTGGGGTGGAGTTGGGTGGGGTAGGGTAGGGTAGGATAGATAGATAGATAGATAGATAGATAGATAGATAGATAGATAGATAGATAGATAGATAGATAGATAGATAGATAGATAGATAGATAGGCAGATAGATAGATAGATAGATAGATAGATAGATAGATAGATAGATAGATAGATAGATAGATAGATAGATATTAAGTCCCGTCAGTTTTGGAGAGCATACAAGTTACGCTTTAATATACATATATGAAAATGAATTAAACAAACTCAAATGTGAATGAAACATAAAAAAAGAAAAGAAAGAAAAAAATAGACATACATGTGCAATAAATAATTCAGACAGAATGACCATATAGAAACGATTCCAGTGAGACATATATTCCTTTGTACATATTTTGAGAGGAAACATATTATCCATCGCTTATCAGAAACCTCAGAGCACCCCCGCGCATTTCCGCCCGTCTTCGTTCTTACCGTAGACTGGCTTCAGTCTCCAGTGACTAAATATTTTTCTCATAATCCTGTTTAATAATCCACTAAGATAAAACCAAAACAAATATCATGACTATAAAAGCTGGTCACTAGTGACCAACCTCTATAGTCATGATATTACTTTGGTTTATTTTAGTGGATTATTAAACAGATTATAAGAAAAAAATATTTTGTCACTAGAGACTGGAGCCAGTCTATTCTTACCGAAACGAAACGCAAGAACATAAATACGAAGGAAACGGAGACACGCTCCAAGCCTTGCATGAGGTTATCATATTAAACCAATGAAAATATGAATTATTAATTAAATATTACAGTTATTACTCTTTATAGCATAATATAAACATAGGCAATACCTATAGGGGAGCCCGCAATGCACTATGTTTTATGCAAAATGTGTAAAATAAAAGTCAAAAAGGATCGCTTTTGGAAGCAAAGATTTTCGTGCAAAAATCACGAAAATCAGAGACTCAGTAAGACCCAGGCGATACCGTTAAAAGTTTGGTACCGGATTCTGGTACCGGAGTTTCCCAGTTGGTCCCGGCAAATACGAATAATTCTGCCACATTAATTGAGAACCCGACAAACTGCAAACAAAATGTGTATTTCCGGTTTGGTTAGACGGCAAGGAAACGTATGCTGTACCATAGAGCTTGCTAGCGCAGGCCTTCGGCCTGTCGGCCACATGTGGCAGCGAGCTCGCTATTATGCTTCCGTTTTAAAACTATAATCTCCGTACTTAATAGTCAAATGTGTATTATTCTCCAATAAACAGTGATGTGCTGTGCAACCAAGAGACCCCAGCAAAACTCATAGGGAGGCAGCAAAGACTCAGATGAACCTGAACAGAAATATTAACAGCCTATGCACAAGTGCAGGGCGTTCCGGGTACACCCGTCGGCACTAGGGCTCCCCATAATTCACTTTAGACCAGTTTTATGTTATTGCTTTCATCCGAGCTACTGAACACGTGATTACACTGTTATGCCACGTGATCAATAATTGTGGATGGCATTAACATTTCCGGTTCCATCGGTACCAATTGAATATATCTACCGGGTAATATAATTCACTCTTAAAGTCTGTCTTGTATTCAAGAATACAGCTTTAAGAAGCAATTGACTGATTTTCCTAAATTAAATTTAACTGTTTCAAAGATATTGAGACGCTCGCAAACGTTATATTGGCTTTATGGTGGCCATGTTATGTTAATGCCTATTTTGTTGTTTACCTATATACTTGACAGATAGAATATGCGTTAATAGTTGTGGTTATGACGGCAAAATGATCAGTCGATGAGAATCTCTCATGAAAATAAACTTTTGACGAAAGAAAGCTGCTTTATTTAAAACAAAAAAAAAAAAAAAAAAAAACAAAAAAAAAAAAAAAAAAAAATATTGACCAATTCACTGTCCGATAAACGTACAAAACAACATTCTGCCATCCAAACCAGAACGAGGCTCAGTTTTGAAGGATTTTATTGTGTGACATAGTATCTAAATGGGTCTGTAGTTTCGTTTATACTTTCATCTTCTTTTTGATCGCTGAGTCTATTTCGGCCGTTTGAAAATTTGTATGAGGGTCACTAATGTGGCATTATTGGGCGGAATTACCGCGATGACTCAAGCACTGCTGGCTCGTTTACCTTGGATGTTTCAAACTTGTTATTGAGTCTCTATGAAGTTCTTCCGATAGCTCAAGAAAACAAAATTAAAGAAATTTTCATTTTTATCATGAAATTTTGTTTTGTGTACTCATTAGAATCGCCTCACGATTCTAATGAGTACACTCTACACACCATTATTGTATAGAAAAAAAAAAAAAAAAAAAACACTTCACTAAATTATCACCATTTGCTTCCTGACCTTGCGCTATAATTAATCCTCAGTGGCTCGAACTACCCATTTTTTCGATTAAATTTCTAGGGGTCCAAAGATGTTCGAGCCATAAAGGTTTTACTGCAACTAGTCTGAACCAGACAGCTTCGACGTCATCAATTATCTCTTTAGTACTTGCGTGTTCATTGCTCTCAAGGGTCATTGCTTTTAGGATCTGTGAACATATTCTTCAAATTACGCAGCGGATATTCTACACAGCATTAAAAAAACAGTGAAGATACCCAGGAAATGTCATAATTACCAACAAGCCTCATAACTCGAACATCTTTGGGACCATATAAATTTGTTCTAGACATGGGTAGTTCAAGCCACTGAGGGTTAATTCTAACGCCAGCTCAGGAGGCAAATGGATGTAATTTAGTGATGTCTTTTCGATTTTCTATATAATAATGATTTTCATTAGTATCGCCTCGTTGATAATGACAAAACAAAGCAATAAAAAGAAAAAAAAACATTGACTCGAACACAGCCTGTTAACATGGCTACTTCAAATTCATTTTATAGTCCCTAGAACATTCTCTTTATAGCCCCAGAAAGCAAACAGGGTACTTTAGGGAAATTTTCTCATTTTATCATGAAATGTATGTTGTGCGTATTCATTAGAATCGCCTCATCGAGGCGATTCTAATGAGTACACTCAACATGCTATTATTATACAGAAGATTGAAAAGTAATCCCTAATTTTTATCCACTTGCATCCTGACCACGCGTTATGATTAACCCTCAGTGTCTAGAACTACCCATGTCTGGAACAAATTTACAAAGTCCCAAAGATGTTCGAGTTATTGAGGTTAGATTGTTTATGGAACCACCGTGCACAAACAAAGATGAACTGCAACAGAGGAACCGACGTCGAAAGAAAACAGAAAGGAAAGTGGGTAGCCATTGAAGAAGTCTATCACAGTGTTAGCATTACAACAAGAAAACAGAAGAAGGAGTCATTGAAGAAGATTACCACAATGCAAGCATTACAAAAAGACAACAGAAGCAAAGTGGGTAGCCATTGAATAAGATTACCACATTGCTAGCATTACAACAAGAAAACAGAAGTAGGAGTCATTGAAGAAGATTACCACAATGCAAACATTACAACAAGACAACAGAAGCAAAGTGGGTAGCCATTGAAGAAGATTACCACATTGCTAGCATTACAACAAGAAAACAGAAATGGGAGTCATTGAAGAAGATTACCGCAATGCAAGCATTACAACACGAAAACAGAAAGCAAAGTGGGAGCCATTGAAGAAGATTAGCACAATGCTAGCATTACAACAAGACAACAGAAGTGGGAGTCATTGAAGAAGATTACCGCAATGCAAGCATTACAACAAGACAACAGAAAACAAAGTGGGAGCCATTGAAGAAGATTACCACAATGCTAGCATTACAACAAGACAACAGAAAGCAAAATGGGAAGCCATTGAAGAAGATTACCACAATGCTAGCATTACAGCAAGACAACAGAAAGCAAATTGGGGTAGAAGAAGATTACCACAATGCTAGCATTAAAACAAGACAACAGAAAGCAAAATGGGAAGCCATTGAAGAAGATTACCACAATGCTAGCATTACAACAAGCAACAGAAAGCAAAGTGGGAGCCATTGATGAAGATTACCGCAATGCAAGCATTACAACAAGACAACAGAAAGCAAAGTGGGAGCCATTGAAGAAGATTACTACAATGCTGGCATTACAACAAGAAAGCAGAAAGCAAAGTGGGTAGACATTGAAGAAGATTACCACAATGCTAGCATAACAACAAGAAAACAGAAAGCAAGGTGGGTAGCCATTGAAGAAGATTACCACAATGCTAGCATTACAACAAGACAAAAGATAGCAAAGTGGGTAGCCATTGAAGAAGATTACCACAATGCTAGCTTAACAACAAGGAAACAGAAAGCAAAGTGGGTAACCATTGAAGGAGATTACCACAATGCAAGCATTACAATAAGACAACAGAAAGCAAAGTGGGAAGCCATTGAAGAAGTTAATCACAGTGTTAGCACTACAACAAGAAAACAGAAGCAAAGTGGGTAGGCTTTTAAGAAGATTACCACATTGCTAGTATTACAACAAGAAAACAGAAGTGGGAATTATTGAAGAAGATTACCACAATGCCAGCATTACAACAAGACAACAGAAAGCAAAGTGGGAGCCATTGAAGAAGATAACCATAATGCTAGCATTACAATTAGAAAACAGAAAAAAAAAGTGGGAGCCATTGAAGAAGATTAGCACAATGCTAGAATCACAACAAGAAAAAAGAAAGTGGGCAGCTATTGAAGAAGATTACCACAATTCTAGCATTACAACAAGATAACAGAAAGCAAAGTGGGAGCCATTGAAGAAGATTTCCACAATGCTAGCATTACAACAAGATAACAGAAAGCAGTGGGAGCCATTGAATAAGATTACCACAATGCTAGCATTACAACAAGACAAAAGAAAGCAAAGTGGGCAGCCATTGAAGAAGATTACCACAATGCTAGCATCACAACAAGAAAACAGAAAGCAAAGTGGGCAGCTATTGAAGAAGATTACCACAATGCTAGCATTACAACAAGCCAACAGAAAGCAAAGTGGGCAGCCATTGAAGAAGATTACCACAATGCTAGCATTACAACAAGAAAGCAGAAAGCAGAGTGGGAGCCACTGAAGAGTATTTCGAAAATGCTAGCATTACAACAAGAAAACAGAAAGCAAAGTGGGCAGCCATTGAAGAAGATTATCGCAATGCAAGCATTGCAACAAGACAACAGAAATCAAAGTGGGAGCCATTGAAGGAAATTAAGATTACCACAATGCTAGCATTACAACAAGAAATCAGAAAGCAAAGTGGGTAGCCATTGAAAAAGATTACCACAATGCTAACATTACAACAAGAAAACAGAAAGCAAAGTGGGCAGCCATTGAAGACGATTACCATAATGCTAGCATTACAACAAGTAAACAGAAAGCAAAGTGGCAGCCATTGAAGAAGGTTACCACAATGCTAGCATTACAACAAGAAAACAAACAGCAAAATGGGAGCCATTGAAGAAGATTAACACAATGATAGCATTACAACAAGACAACAAAAAGCAAAGTGGGAGCCATTGAAGAAGATTACCATAATGCTAGCATTACAACAAGAAAACAGAAGTGGGAGACATTGAAGAAGATTACAACAATGCAAGCATTACAACAAGAAAACAGAAAGCAAAGTGGCAGCCATTGAAATCGATTACCACAATGCTATCATTACAACAAGAAAAGGGAAAGCAAAATGGGCAGCATTGAAGAAGATTACCACAATGATAGCATCACAACAAAAAAAAACAGAAAGCAAAGTGGGCAGCCATTGAAGAAGATTACCACAATGCTAGCATTACAACAAGACAACAGAAAGCAAAGTGGGCAGCCATTGAAGAAGATTACTACAATGCTAGTATCACAACAAGAAAATAGAAAGCAAAATGGGTAGACATTGAAGAAGATTACCACAATGCTGGCATTACAACAGGAAAGCAGAAAGCAAAGTGGGTAGACTTTGAAGAAGATTACCACATTGTAGATTGCCACTGAAGAGTATTTCGAAAATTCTAGCATTACAACAAGAAAAAAGAAAGGAAAGTGGGTAGACATTGAAGAAGATTACCACAATGCTAGCATCACAACAAGAAAACAGAAAGCAAAGTGGGTAGCCATTGATAAAGATTTCCACAATGCTAGCATAACAACAAGAAAACAGAAAGCAAAGTGGGCAGTCACTGAAGAGTATTTCGACAATGCTTGCATTACAACAAGAAACTGAAAGGAAAATGGGAAGCCATTGAAGAAGACTACCACACTGCTAGCATTACAACAAGACAACAGAAAGCAAAATGGGAAGCCATTGAAGAAGATTACCACAATGCTAGCATTACAACAAGACAACAGAAAGCAAAATAGGAAGCCATTGAAGAAGATTACCACAATGCTAGTATTACAACAAGACAACAGAAAGCAACATGGGAAGCCATTGAAAAAGATTACTACAATGCTAGCATTACAACAAGACAAAGGAAAGCAAAATGGGAAGCCATTGAAGAAGATTACCACAATGCTAGCATTACAACAAGCAACAGAAAGCAAAGTGGGAGTCATTGATGAAGATTACCACAATGCTAGCATCAACAAGACAACAGAAAGCAAAGTGGGCAGCCATTGGAGAAGATTACCACAATGCTAGCATCACAACAAGAAAACAGAACGCAAAGTGGGCAGCTATTGAAGAAGATTACCACAATGCTAGCATTACAACAAGACAACAGAAAGCAAAGTGGGCAGCCATTGAAGAAGATTACCACAATGCTAGCATTACAACAAGAAAGCAGAAAGCAAAGTGGGAGCCACTGAAGAAAATTAAGATTACCACAATGCTAGCATTACAACAAGAAATCAGAAAGCAAAGTGGGTAGCCATTGAAAAAGATTACCACAATGCTAGCATTACAACAAGAAAACAGAAGGCAAAGTGGGCAGCCATTGAAGACGATTACCATAATGCTAGCATTACGAAAAGTAAACAGAAAGCAAAATGGCAGCCATTGTAGAAGATTACCACAATGCTAGCATTACAACAAGAAAACAAAAAACAAAGTGGGAGCCATTGAAGAAGATTACCACAATGATAGCATTACAACAAGACAACAAAAAGCAAAGTGGGATCCATTGAAGAAGATTGCCATAATGCTAGCATTACAACAAGAAAACAGAAGTGGGAGTCATTGAAGAAGATTACCACAATGCAAGCATTAAGAGAAGAAAACAGAAAGCAAAGTGGCAGCCATTGAAAACGATTACCACAATGCTATCATTACAACAAGAAAACAGAAAGCAAAGTGGGCAGCATTGAAGAAGATTACCACAATGCTAGCATCACAACAAGAAAACAGAAAGCAAAGTGGGCAGCCATTGAAGAAGATTACCACAATGCTAGCATTACAACAAGACAACAGAAAGCAAAGTAGGAGCCATTGAAACAGATTACCACAATGCTAAGATCAAAACAAGAAAGCAGAAAGCAAAGTGGGAGCCAATGAAGAAGATTACCACAATGCTGGCATTACAACAAGAAAGCAGAAAGCAAAGTGGGTAGACATTGAAGAAGATTACCACAATGCTAGCATCACAACAAGAAAACAGAAACCAAAGTGGGTAGCCATTGAAAAAGATTACCACAATGCTAGCATTACAACAAGAAAACAGAAAGCAAAGTGGGCTGCCACTGAAGAGTATTTCGACAATGCTTGCATTACAACAAGAAAACAGAAAGCAAAATGGGAAGCCATTGAAGAAGATACCCACACTGCTAGCATTACAACAAGACAACAGAAAGCAAAATGGGAAGCCATTGAAGAAGATCACCACAATGCTAGCATTACAGCAAGACAACAGAAAGCAAAATGGGAAGGCATAGAAGAAGATTACCACAATGCTAGCATTAAGACAAGACAACAGAAAGCAAAATGGGAGGCATTGAAGAAGATTACCACAATGCTAGCATTACTACAAGCAAAAGAAAGCAAAGTGGGAGCCATTGATGAAAATTACCACAATGCTAGCATTACAACAGGACAACAGAAAGCAAAGTGGGAGCCATTGAAGAAGATTACCACAATGCTAGCATTACAACAAGACAACAGAAAGCAAAGTAGGCAACCACTGAAGAAGATTACCACAATGCTAGCATTGCAACAAGAAAACAGAAAGCAAAGTCGGTAGCCATTGAAGAAGATTACCACAATGCTAGCATTACAACAAAAAAAACAGAAAGCAAAGTGGGAGCCATTGAAGAAGATTACCACAATGCTGGCATTACAACAAGAAAGCAGAAAGCAAAGTGGGTAGACATTGAAGAAGATTACCACAATGCTAGCATCACAAGAAGAAAACAGAAAGCAAAGTGGGTAGCCAATGAAAAAGATTACCACAATGCTAGCATTACAACAACAAAACAGAAAGGAAAGTGGGCAGCCACTGAAGAGTATTTCGACAATGCTTGCATTACAACAAGAAAACAAAGCAAAATGGGAAGCCATTGAAGAAGATAACCACACTGCTAGCATTACAACAAGACAACAGAAAGCAAAATGAGAAGCCATTGAAGAAGATTACCACAATGCTAGCATTACAACAAGACAACAGAAAGCAAAATGGGAAGACATTGAAGAAGATTACCACAATGCTAGCATTACAACAAGACAACAGAAAGCAAAATCGGAAGCCATTGAAGAAGATTACCACAATGCTAGCATTACAACAAGACAACAGAAAGCAAAATGGGAACGCATAGAAGAAGATTACCACAATGCTAGCATTAAAACAAGACAACAGAAAGCAAAAGGGGAAGCCATTGAAGAAAATTACCACAATGCTAGCATTACAACAACCAACAGAAAGCAAAGTGGGAGCCATTGATGAAGATTTCCACAATGCTAGCATTACAACAAGACAACAGAAAGCAAAGTGGGAGCCATTGAAGAAGATTACCACGATGCTAGCATTACAACAAGACAACAGAAAGCAAAGTGGCAACCATTGAAGACAATTACCACAATGCTAGCATTACAACAAGACAACAGAAAGCGACGTGGGAGCCATTGAAGAAGATTACCACAATGCTAGCATCACAACAAGAAAACAGAAAGCAAAGTGTGCAGCCATTGAAGAAGATTACTACAATGCTAGTATCACAACAAGAAAATAGAAAGCAAAATGGGTAGACATTGAAGAAGATTACCACAATGCTAGTATTTCAACAAGAAAACAGAAAGCAAAGTGGGTAGCCGTCGGATAAGATTACCACAATGCTAGCATCACAACAAGAAAACAGAAAGCAAAGTGGGCAGCCATTGAAGAAGATTACAAAAATGCTAGCATTGCAACAAGAAAACAGAAAGCAAAATGGTAGCCATTGAAGAAGATTACCACAATGCTAGCATTACAGTAAGTAAACTGAAAGCAAAGTGTGCAGCCATTGAAGAAGATTACTACAATGCTAGTATCACAACAAGAAAATAGAAAGCAAAATGGGTAGACATTGAAGAAGATTACCACAATGCTAGTATTTCAACAAGAAAACAGAAAGCAAAGTGGGTAGCCGTCGGATAAGATTACCACAATGCTAGCATCACAACAAGAAAACAGAAAGCAAAGTGGGCAGCCATTGAAGAAGATTACAAAAATGCTAGCATTGCAACAAGAAAACAGAAAGCAAAATGGTAGCCATTGAAGAAGATTACCACAATGCTAGCATTACAGTAAGTAAACTGAAAGCAAAGTGGGTAGACATTGAAGAAGATTACCACAATGCTAAGATCAAAACAAGAAAGCAGAAAGCAAAGTTGGAGGCATTGAAGAAGATTACCACAATGCTGGCATTACAACAAGAAAGCAGAAAGCAAAGTGGGTAGACATTGAACAAGATTAACACAATGCTAGCATCAGAACAAGAAAACAGAAACCAAAGTGGGTAGACATTGAAGAAGATTACCACAATGCTAGCATCACAACAAATAAAACAGAAAGCAAAGTGGGTAGCCATTGAAAAAGATTACCACAATGCTAGCATTACAACAAGAAAACAGAAAGCAAAGTGGGCAGCCACTGAAGAGTATTTCGACAATGCTTGCATTACAACAAGAAAACAGAAAGCAAAATGGGAAGCCATTGAAGAAGATTACCACAATGCTAGCATTGCAACAAGAAAACAGAAAGCAAAGTCGGTAGCCATTGAAGAAGATTACCTCAATGCTAGCATTACAACAAGAAAACAGAAAGCAAAGTGGGTAGCCATTGAAGAAGATTACAACAATGCTAGCATCACAACAAGAAAACAGAGAGCAAAGTGGTAGCCATTGAAGAAGATTACCACAATGCTAGCATCACAACAAGAAAACAGAAAGCAGAATGAGCAGCCGTAGCAGCAAAGTAGGCAACCATTGAAGAAAATTACCACAATGCTAGCATTACAACAAGACAAAAGAAAGCGACGTGGGAGCCATTGAAGAAGATTACCACAATGCTAGCATCACAACAAGAAAACAGAAAGCAAAGTGTGCAGCCATTGAAGAAGATTCCTACAATGCTAGTATCACAACAAGAAAACAGAAAGTAAAGTGGGTAGCCATTGAAGAAGATTATCACAATGCTAGCATTTCAACAAGAAAACAGAAAGCAAAGTGGGTAGCCTTCGGAGAAGATTACCACAATGCTAGCATCACAACAAGAAAACAGAAAGCAAAGTGGGCAGCCATTGAAGAAGATTACCACAATGCTAGCATTGCAACAAGAAAACAGAAAGCAAAGTCGGTAGCCATTGAAGAAGATTACCTCAATGCTAGCATTACAACAAGAAAACAGAAAGCAAAGTGGGTAGCCATTGAAGAAGATTACCATAATGCTAGCATTACAACAAGAAAACAGAAAGCAAAGTGGGTAGCTATTGAAGAAGATTACCACAATGCTGGGATCACAACAAGAAAACAGAAAGCAAAGTGGGTAGCCATTGAAGAAGATTACCACAACGCTAGCATCACAACAAGAAAACAGAAAACAAAGTGGGTAGCCATTGAAGAGGATTACCACAATGCTAGCATTACAACAAGAAAACAGAGAGTAAAGTGGGTAGCCATTGAAGAAGATTACCACAATGCTAGCATTACAACAAGAAAACAGACAGCAAAGTGGGTAGCCATTGAAGAAGATTACAACAATGCTAGCATCACAACAAGAAAACAGAGAGCAAAGTGGTAGCCATTGAAGAAGATTACCACAATGCTAGCATCACAACAAGAAAACAGAAAGCAGAATGAGCAGCCGTAAAACGGTTGACTACAATTCTAGAATTACAACAAAGATTGATGTACGGTTCGCCAGGGCGACCCGCACTGATGAAAATCCAAAGTAGAGCAAATGTCCCGTGAAGCTTTCAGAGTAGACCACTTTTTAGAAGGGAGGCAAAAACATTTTGACAGAGTTGCATCCCTTGAAAGTGTATTATTAATTCCCTTAAGATTTCCGGCCAGATCCAAATTCTGTTATTGTACGTATATAACGCAAAAGTATGTTCTTTCTTCTACACAGAAAGAATTAGATATTATTTAAACCAATGCAGGATTCATGGAAACTTATATTTATAGGCAGACTGAAATGTACCGACTCCGCATCGGATTACCGCATTACTCAAACAGACACAGTCAGAAGTCTAAAACCTTTATAAAGATTCGGCGGTCGCTCTCCTGAATGAGTATCAATATTGACACACTTTTATCAGTCAAATAAATGTATTTGAATGTATTTGAGTTCGTTAAAATAATAATGTTGAAGTCATCAAACAACGGTTTAGTATTTCATGCAAGTTATTTCCTTTGAGACACTTTGCATAAAATGTCAAAGAAATGTAAGAGAAAAGTCCAGAGAGTGCCACAATCACAAGACAAAACCAAACAAGCGCAAATCAAACAAACGTACGAAAAGCATTAATGCTTTTCGTACGTTTGTTTGATTTGCGCTTGTTTGGTTTTGTCTTCCCCAAGCGAGGCAATCGCAATGCCAAAAGAACTGAAAAATACAATAACAAAGTAACACAAAGCAATACTTAAAACAAATCGCCTCATAGAATAAACCACAAAGAAACAAAGAGTAAGACTAACACCGGGACCACCGCCTTAGAACGGTCAGTAGAATAAACCAATAAAGCACTTTTACGGCCTGCCAACTTCACCCTGGGTCCCGTTGCTACTCTTAATACAGAAATACACAAAAATTCGGTTCGCAGAAAGGCTCCCAACTCAGTCATTGCTTCAATTAAGCGAAAAAACAAAAATCATATTAATCACTATGATAAACAAAGACGAGTGCTTATGGCATTTCTGCTGTATGCCAGAGTAAATGAAAACCAGTTGTTGAACCACGGTGGGCCAAGCCAAAGACATACCGTCAAGCCCCAACCCACTGGTTAAAGTTTAACGAAGAGGCCCGAACCGACGCCTCCGAGTTTCTGTTTTTTGTTGTTGTTGTTTTTCTTTACTTTTTTTGTTATGTAGATGTATTGTACAGCCTTTCATGGATCATCCATGCACCAAGCGCCGCCCTGTTCACTTTATACTCAACCCAGGACACATCGAGTATGAGCTAGGCATACTAATGGTCTGAAAATTGTCTCGACCCGAGCGGGATTCGAACCCACGATATCCCGCTTGAAAGTCGAGTGCACTAACCACTAGGCCACCCAGCCCACACGTACATCTGTTATTTGTCCACCTATATATATATCATTCTGTATCGATTATTTTCATTCATTGTATACGTGACGTATTTAGGTTAGATATCGCCTATAATGTACAAACACAACAGTGTGTATTGTGTCAAAAATGGTAATTCATCATATGTATGGGACGACAAACCGGCCTTATGTGACGAGGTCGGGTTGTTATTTGGGTAGAAATATATATGCACCGATGACAAGCCTATGAGCCTCGAGGCAAGAAAAAAGCTCTTTGGACTTTCCGACCACGTCTAGTTCTTTGGCTGACGTTTAACTTTGGACTGCCGCTTGTACGCGCGCGAGCAGAAAATGTTCCTGTGAGATACCGCGAATGCGCAGGCTTGCCTGAACCTTTGCTGTTCACATATGCTATAATGGCTCTTATATCATTACAGGACTCGTGTGCAGTATCCACTGAATTAATCGTCGTAACTTTCCGCCTTAGTATCGACTGTTGACGGAAGACCACTCCGCTATTAAGAATAACTTTCGCCAGTCCCAAAAGTATTATCTATTTATTTATTTATGTTATTCTACATAGCACCAGATAAGAGGGGGCATCTGCATAATAATTTTCTATTTTCTCTACAAAAAATATGTTGTGGTACTCAGTAGAAGCGCCTCAGCGAGGCGCTTCTAATGAGTACCACAACATATTTTTTTTTATGGAGAATTAAGAAGTATTTTATTTGACAAAAGCACCTTACCTGGAGCTATATTCTACATTCAATATTAAGACCACCCTGCTAATAAGACCACTTTTAGGAAGTACCAAAAATCGTCTTACAGCGAGTTTTACTTCATTATAATAAACAGTACGAAAATATGCCTAGTCAAGTAATGAATTTTTTACCACCAAAAAATGAAAACTTTCAGATAAAAAATTCTGATATTTTTCATATTTCTGCTCAAAACCTAGATTGTGGGTGCTAAAAAGAAACGCCTGGACGAGACGGTTCTAGAGAGTACCCACAACCTATATTTTTGAGCAGAAATAAGAAAAATAATGTATACCCCTGTAAACCCCAGTTTTACTCTATAAAAGTGGGGTTTGAGGGGGTCAAAATTATATAGGCATGATTTCATGATGGAACCCTATACTATAAATTCACCTGTGAGCCTAAGGACTTTAGGGTGCAAAAAAGAATCAAACACGGCTTGGTTCACGAATGACAAAATTCTGCCCTGTTTAATATATTGATGAAAACTCATAAATATAAGTCGACATAGTACACTTATTTTCATAAACAACAACAATAAGTTTGAAAACCAATTGTTATGGTTGTATGGAAACAACAATACACTGTATGTTGTTCTGTAAAAGTTTTTTTTTTTTTTTTTTTTTTTTTTTTTTTTTTAACATTTTCATATTAGCAATCTCAGAACAATGTAATGTAATACATATTTAAGACATAGTTGTCAATTATTGAAACACAAAATGATCAAACTGAACATAACAAAGTAATGTATGTTGCCAATGCAACAAATATGTCGAATTAACCCCATAAAAGCTCATAGTTTTATTTGATATATTCCGTTAACAATGCAATTCTATTTTTAATCATTTCGATTGTCAAGTACCGGATGATAATTGAGAGAGACAAAAACAATATCATTTAAGAAAAAATTGCGTTGCCATAGAAACGAAACTGTTTCCTTTATCGAAATGATATGTGAATTCGACAGATTATAACCATGGAAGGTAAAGTGTTTTTTATTTGGCTGATTTAAATGTGTTACTTATCAAGTATCTGACTGTGCATGAAAAGCAGCATTCCCACCACTTTGCTTTTTGCAGCCCTGTCAACAACAACAACAACAACAACAAAGTAAATAAATAAATAAATAAATAAACAAAAATAAAACATGCGTTTGTCCCATAATAAAAACGTATAAAAGTATATATTACGTCCTTGCATATAAAAATGTGTTGGTTTTGCTTGACCATAAAATGATCTGATTGTACTGAAGTACTGCTGTTACTAATAGCCAAACGATATAAAAATAAAGTAAGAAATAAATAAATAAATAGAAAAAATAAACAAATAAAACTGTTCATTATATTCTTGATTTCGTGTGTCATTACACTTTATGTACATTGTTCTTCTTTCGATTCATAGCTTCGTCGTTTACAGACATCAGAAGGTAAAAGCTGTTCACTGTCTGCATATCAGCAATGTACTTGGATGAAGTCCGTTTTATATCCAATAAAACCCCGAACTTGGAAGTCAGTAAAGTCTGTCTGCGACAGCGTTTGTATTCTGGATATCACGTCGCTATCAGAAAAAGCAAACACAATTCCACAAATCTTAAACCGAAATTATCAATCAGGGCAATATGCTGACGAATCAGTGTTGAAAACCCACTGGTAATCATTACCGTTTTCTCGACAAATCGGACAACCTATTTATTTAGCAATATAGATATTCGTATTCTATCTTTCATAT
This sequence comes from Anodontia alba, assembly GCA_964016985.1. Taxonomy (NCBI): domain Eukaryota; kingdom Metazoa; phylum Mollusca; class Bivalvia; order Lucinida; family Lucinidae; genus Anodontia; species Anodontia alba. The sequence continues at coordinate 15,542 of CAXHKG010000134.1, forward strand.
TCATTTGTATTGTGTATGTTTACATTTCTGTTCTATATTCGATAATTTCTATTTATTAATTCTACATTACTGTTCTGTCTTTGTTTATTACTTTTGTATATTCATATATTCTTACATGTATGCAATCCTGTATTATACACTCAGTGCGCATAAATCCCTATGTCTACCGCATATAATAACTGTTTATTAGGCAGTGTAGGCGTTCCATAGTATTATGTATGGGTATTACTATAACGGCTTAAAATATCAATAAACTATAATAGACCAAAGGAATCATACGATTTCGAAAACAGAGTATTACAAAAGATCGTACGATTCCGTATAATGCACAGGTTTGCACATGAATATCCCTTTGCTTAATTAGGATTAAGTTGATTAAGAAATGATAAACACTCTAAAAAGCTAAAATAGAATAACTCTTGTTCAATATATATCTATATATCTGCCTGGGAGATTGTATTTTGACAAGGAAGCGGGTACGTCTTATTCACGGGCACAAGGTAATTAGCAGTTTTATACGTTTACATATTTATATACACAACAGGCACACAACGTTGAAACAACGTCGATTCAATGTTGATTCAACGTCGAGACGTTGAATCAACGTTGGATCGATGCTGTTTCAACGTTGTGTGCCCGCTGGTTAATATTCATATGGCTTGAAAATGAATCGCTGTTTTATGGGCACCTTCGAACAGCAAAAGTCAGAATCAGTCTGCGCTTTCCGACACAGTCGTGTCAGGGTTTTTCATTGTTCAAATACTCCGTGATTCGGTTAGATTACATTGCAGACCCTAATCCGACTATACGGATACCCAGGCTAACTTTGGCATTTCTCTTATCTCATCTCATGATTCATTTGGATGGCTTAGCTGACATGCACGCACGCACGCACGCACATACACACACACACACACACAACACAAACGGGCACGGACCTATTTGCATGGGATCAAGCTCTTATGATGGGATAAAAGTTGTTTTGTACTGTCATTATATTTGTCTCCTGGCGCTAGCAATGCGGGGAACATTGGTAATAGTAGCATTCCGTCCGTCCATCCGTGGATTCGTGATTCCGCCATACTTCTTGTCCGGGCTATAACCAAGCGGGCACATGACCTTTATGACGTTGCGTCGACATTAATGCGACGTTGTATAAACGTCTTATGCCCATTAAGAATTATTTAACCTTTTTGAATATTTTCATGAAACTTCGCTCACATTCCGAGCTTGATGAGACAAGGGATCACAGTTATCTCGATCTGAAATCTACTAAACAGCCGTCCAATACAGCTTCTTGGTACTTTGGCCACTTTTTAATGATGACAATTTAATTCTAACGCAGCAGGCACATGGCGTTAATACAACGTCGCTTCAACGTCGATGCAACGTAGTGATTTTACATCGACGTTGAGCCGACGTTGTATTAACGTCATGTGCCCGATGGGAAGTATCGTACGACTGTGAGTATGCATATGTCACACATACGAAAACGTAACAAATGTGTTACGCATATGCGTACAGTTATACGCATACGAAACAAATTGTTGCGTATGCGTACGACTGTACGCATATGTAACACGTGGCAACGTGAATGTGTTACGTTTGCAACAACTGTACGCATATGTAACATGTGGACAAGTTAGTGTGAAGATGATATTTACGAACCATACACATACCGTAACCCCTGTTTATTACATGAAACAGAGATCGCCATTTCTGGAACAATTACTGTGACCTATTTGTTTCTTAGTTTGTATGCTTTTATTTGACACAGGGTCCTTCTCACAAAGCAAATGTTTTGGCATCTATATCTGTTGAACAAACTAATATTATCATAAAAACTCCTACTCATCCCCATTTGTCATCCGTATATTAAGCATTATTAGATGTATATTAAATATGTATACAAAGATATTGCAACCACTTGATATGCATGGTTTCCGTGATAGAAAACGTCTCTGTTGCTAATAGTCATAACCCTTAAAGCGCCAAGAAAAACTGCATCTGAAAATGTTGTCTGTTTATGTCGTCTGCTGAATATTCTTGCAGACTTTTCAAACCTATTTTTGCATACAGGCAAACAGTGTGGACCCTGATCAGACTGCTCCTAAAGGAGCAGTCTGATCTGGGTCCACACTGTTTGCAAAAATGACTTTTAAAATCACAAGCAGATGACAAAGCAGACGACAATAGTTGTGACTGGCGCTTTAAGGGTTAACTGAAACTTCTAGTTGCAAAGTGTGGTAATGTTCTAATCTTTTTAGCCCCTTTCAAGGTTGTAATAGACCCTCGTGCGAGTTGCAGCTGAAGCATTTAAAAATATTAATGATTAGTGTCCATGTTTGATGTAAAATGTTGCAGAAATGTTGTTACTGGTACACTTTAACCGACATTTGTTTTTGTTTGTTGTCGGTCTTTATTTTGGAGATTAACCTACATGAGCCCCTCTCCATCCAATCCCATGCAGATATGAATCGATAGAGTTTCTCGGTTATCTTAAAAGCACATGTTCAGTTACGAACCCACTCTGCCCCACCCTAGCTAGTACCTAAGATGTAATTATTCTTGAATTTTCTGTAAATGTTTAAAACCATTACCAACAATGGTCATTACATTTGAGCCGGGGAACAGTATTTCCTACAAGACTGCATGTGCGCCCAGCGAAGATTCAGATCAACCTGCGCTTCCACACAATCTGATCAAAATCTACGCTGCCCGCCTGAAGACGCTGTGAAATCCTCGGCTACCAACAGAGCGCCCTGCGCATCTGCGCAGTCTGATCTGAGTCTTCGCTGGGCGCACATGCAGTCTTGCCTGAGCTCGTTTCTATTTGCAAACGTAAACAACAAAAATGATGCAATATTACGTTGCAAGTTAATAATGTGGTTGAGCCACGTGGCGAGAAAAGGGTATTCCGACTCATCCGTCGTTTCATCGGGGCTAGTTCTTTAGCTGAAGCTTCCCCTCTACCCTGAGGCCCTACTGCGCACTCGGGGGGGTGGGGGCGGGGAATGGTAACTTCCTATATATGGCATAGTACGGATGTGCGTGCCGAATGTCCTTTTTCAGCGCTGCCAGGTATATGAATAGCCCCCTTTTTTTCGACAAAAAGTATATGACTGACCCGATTTTCTTGATTCATATGTGAAAGGCCCCACTTTTCTGATATCCCGGCAAATGAATATATTTTTTTTCACTCAGAGATTTGTCAAGGCTGCTTGGTATTCAATGAATACTGCTATATTTGTCTAACTACCAGCAATAAATGGGTATATAAATCAAAGGGCAGTATATGAATAGGTCAACATTTCGGACAATTAAGTATATGAATGGGTCCATTTTTTCAAAAGTCAGGTATATGAATGGGGTAGGTTTCGAAATACTGGCTCGCTCACCCGTACCACATTTACCCCAGAGTTACCCCCCCCCCCCACTCCCCCTCTCGAGACTGTGCGAACAGCATAGGTTCTGGCGAGACTGCTCGTATAAGCTAGAACGGCTCTTTTCCCATGACACGGGTCGAATTTAATGTTTAGAAGGTTTATCATTTAAGTGTTTAAGTTCTAAAGCGTAAACATTCAAATGATAACACAGCTATACATCATTATTGTACAAAAGCTGATTGTAAAGTCAGTTTATAGCGTTGTCAAATATTTGCAAAACGAGATTTGTGCACTAAATGTGTGTACACCGTAACGCGTCATTGTAATTATCGTAAAAAAATGAACGTCCATTTGTCTGCAACAGATGATGACATTACGTTTACACACCTATGTAAATATGTCTATCTAGAATATATTGAATTGTCGTGTGAAAACCAACTTTCTGGATATACATACATTGTACGTAAATATCATTTTTTTTTTTTTTTTTTTTTTATTTTGGTTTGTTTTGACGTCGATTCGTATTATGGCGGAACAACATTGTATACGACGAGTTTGAAGTATTTCCTTTTCGATGATACATTTTAATTTGAATCGTACTAAAATGCAAGAAAGCGATCAAGCGTTTGTTTCATGGCATTAACATTTGCCGGGTCCCTCGGAAAATGTCTGAACACAATGCCTCGTGCTCAAACAAATTCCGAGGGACACGGCAAAGGTTGATGAATGAAAAAACATATGTGTGATCCCTCTATTATATAATATAATTTACAGTGCCCAATAAATCTATAACTTTCGGTGTCAACATATATCCAGAAGGTAGGTTTTCACACGACGTGTCTATTATTAAATACTTAAGTACGAAATAAAGGGGAAAAATATTTACAGCCAAACAATACATTGTAGTTTGCCTGATTTGTATTGAAACCTAATTAGCGTGACCAAACATGCTCCAGCATGATACATACCCTAAATATATATTTTGACACCTAATCCTCTTATCGTATTATCCTAAAATTTGATCAGGCCGATTTGTCTTTTAGGTGAAGTATACTGGCTTAAGGATGCGGGTGATGGTGGCGTATTTTTCTGTCATTTTAAAGAAGACAACTTCTGTTGTAATTTCCGATTTGCTTTCCTGTGTACCATGCGTGTTCTGAAAAGGGATCAACTCTAAAAGGAAAGAATTTGCTCCCACAGGGAGCAAATTCTTTGCTTTCAGAGTAGATACCTTTTACAGAGCTGCCTCCCTGAGAGTGTATTCATTCTCTTTTAACGTTAGACAAGGTACTTTTCGATATGTGCATCCAGTGTTGTCCATGACGAAAACATGCCTATATAATTTAACCCCCTTAAACCTGACTTTTATACAGTAAAACTGGGGTTTACAGGGGTATACATTGTTTTTCTTATTTCTGCTCAAAAATATGGATTGTGGGTAATCGTTAGAACCGCCTCGCCGAGGTGGTTCTAACGAGTACCCACAATTTATGTTTTGAGCAGAAATATGTAAAAAATATCAGAATTTTTATATCTGAAAATTCTTAGTTTTTGGCGGTAGAATTTTCTATATATTTGAATAGGCGTTGTTTTCATAATGCTGATCAGAGTGTTCGCTGTCCATTTATAGAAACTTTATGTCCTTGCGCAAAGCGAAGACTCTTAACCGACCGCACGGATTAGCAGGTTGATCGGAATCTTCGCTGATCGCAGATTTTACGATTTTACTCTTTGCGCTCAAATAATGTAAACTATAGCCGTCATATTTCTCAACATATTCTTGCCCCGTGATATTACAAGGTTTCTTCGGGTCACAAAGAACAGTCCGAGCAGGGCGTTTGCTGCCCCCGGATCTAGGTTTAATCCATTGTAGTCGGAAGACCCCTAAATGGGTAATTGGCAGTGCAGACCCAGAACAGACGTCGCAGAACGCGGCGTCTGATCAGGGGCTCCACTGTTTGCAAATAGTTTAGCCGTTTTTCTATAGGAATATCTAAATCTCATAGCCAGACGTACCCAAAATTGAAATTGGACTCTTCCAATATATAGTGTGGGAGATTCTATTCAGTATACAATGGGTTAATCGAACTCTCTCCTGTGTCTAAATTATTTCTTTTTCATAAGGAATTTGTGAAAAGCCCGAGAAAATTCTATGAAATTTGTGTTCGTCCCAAATCGACACTCTCCTCACCCACAGCCACAACCACCCTCAGCCACTACCTCAACTCCTCTGAAAACTCGAAGCCTCATTTCTGAAATTCTTGATCCGCTCCTACGCTGTGAGAGTTGTTGAAAATTGAGGCGTGTTTATGCTGAAGTACAAAAATGGCCCATGCATGAATACACAAGCTTGTCTGGGCCTTAGATGTTCACGTGAGCCCCGACAGAAGTTACCTTTTAAATAAGTCGATCTACACAGCCCGTCTGATAATCCCTTTTAAGAAATATACGATAATACATCGTGGTGACGTATATACACTTAACCCTGGAAGTGCTAAATCACAAATGCAGCAGATGACATTTTGATTATTTATTTATTTATTTATTTATTTATTTTGTATTTTGTCTGAGAAAACAAGGCTTGGTATTTCATGGGGAATCGTCGATTCTCATGAAATATTAAACCTTTTTTCTCTGAGAATTGATTTAAACAATAAAATGTCGTCTGCTAAAACTGTGTTTGGCGCTTTGAGGGTCAAGCACACCTTTCATCCTGGGCACACCCAGTAAACATCTGTATAAACTTGTAGGGCGACGCCAGATAACTAAACAAACTTTTGACGAGCCAGACGAAACTTTAAATTATCGCGTGCCTGCAGTGAATAGCCATGCATGCCAATCTGCACATTTCGTACTCCAGAGACAAATAACCCCAACACTTAGCACGCAATGGGCAAATTCAGCAGATGATATATATATATATATTGATTATGTGTTTCTTATTCTTCCTGGAAGTTTATTTGACATTTTCATTGCATGAAATTTCAAATCCTATATTCCAGAAAAAAAAAAAAAAAAAGAAATACAAATAAGAAAATTATTTCAAAATGTCGTCTACTGAAATTTTTACCGAACATTCTGCTTAACTTTTAACACGCATAGCTGATAGTGTATCATATATGTCCTAAGGATTCGGACTGACAGAGCTGATCAAACAGTGTTGACCGCAGAACGCGGCGTCTGATCAGGGTCTACACTGTTTGCAATTCATCCAGCTGTATTTTAGAGTGCATCAACAGGAAATGAAACGGATCTGTTAAGATTTTAGGAAAAGTATGGTAAGCCGGTGCTTATAGGTAAATACGACAGTATAGAATGCAATCGAATACCTAATCGGACTTCGCGCATGCGCTGGTTGATTAGGGACTTCATTTTAAGCATACAAGTATGCCAGCATTCGCTGTTTGATTACAAAATGCACTGAGTAGGCCATGATGACAATGTGCAAGATTATCTGACTGGCCTCCTACTAGTAATTGCGAAAAAAAAAAACAGTAGCTAACACACACACACACACACACACACACACACACACACACACACACACACACACACACACACACACACACACACTGAAGGTAAATGAATACACTTGGTAGTTTTTCTGCCATTTTAAATATGTGTGACAATTTTCGTAACTTCCTCTTTGCTTACCTCTACACATGCAGCAAACCCTTCTGAAATGGGGTCTTCTCTAAAAGGAAAGAATTTGCTCCCTGTGGGAACAAATTCTTACCTTTTAGAGGAGACCCCGTTTTACAAGGAAGGTAACATTTATTTTGATAGAGTTGTCTCCAAGTGTATCAGTTCCCCTTAAGTAATAATCGCACCATATTTAGTCACGTTTTTGCAAATTATGTGAATGAGCCAACCACTAAGTAAATCTCCGCGGTGATATGCAAAGGATAGATCAGATCAGACTGCATGGATGCGCAATTTGATCATCCTCGCATTCCATCTGAAGAAACATATGCTCACGGCACATATCCACTGAGCATCAAGTGGATAGCCACAGAGCGCCAAATGGATAGCCACAGAGCGCAAAATGGCTTGGCACTGAGTGTCAAGTGGACAGCCACAGAGAGCCAAGTGATAAACTACAGAGAACCAAGTAGATAGCCACAGAGCGCCTAGTGACAAACCACAGAGTGCCAAATGGATAGCCACAGTACGTCAAGTGGATAGTCACAGAGCGCCAAGTGGTTAGCCGCAAAGCGCAAAGTAGATAGCCACAGAGCGCAAAGTGATAAGCCACAGAGCGACAAGTGGCTAGCTACACAGACCCATATTAGACCGACCAAACTACGCAGATGTGCAGGATAATGGCGTACATTTCCAAAGTATATTTTCTCACGTTGTGAAACATATCCTTTCATGGGATTTGGAAACGTTACTTATCTTCTTATGACAATAACGGTCCGTAGAAATGTATTGAACTATACAGACCCCCAAAAGTAACGCAACATTCATAAATCGTAAAAGAAACGGACGTTTTATGATTGTGTCTATACAACTGATCTTATGTGTCAAACAGGCATGCAGATCATCAACTGAGGAAATACTTGAATGGTTTATTCGTCAATATAATATGCAAGGTATTTTGGATCAATATGAATTGTATAGATAAACTTTTATCGCAACGGGAAAAAAAGGTATTAACCCGTTATGTCAGGTGACTCTACAGTAATAATTCTTTGGACTAGTCTTTTTCCAATAGGAGGGGCATCTGGTTAGTGTTTATTATTCCCATGTTTTATAGAATTTCCTGTATTTAATGCACACAGTGTAGGCTCTGATCAGACGCCGCATCATGTGGCGTCTGATCTGTGTCTACTCTGTTTGCAAATGTCCCTGTTATGGGACATGAGGCAAAAATGGATTAATTGTTCTTTTCTTTGCATGCAGTTCAGAAGTGTCGCATTTCTTTTTTGGGGTCAGTATAGTTCACAGGCATTCATGATGTGTTGTGATCCGTCACGAATGTTTACAACTATACTACAACGTATCCTTTATTTATGAGCTCTCTCCATACCCGGGTAAAAATCGAAAATCAATGGGGCCGCCGATACATCATGAAACACTGGGATTTAGGATTTACCTTTACCACTCTCTTGGTAATTTCAGTAGACGACAAATTTATATTTTATTTTTCCAGAAAACCTGCTTTGACAGTTCATGCAAATTGTCTCCTAAGGAGACGATATGAATGAAATGTCAAAGTTTGTTTTCTGGGAAAAGTAAGAAAAAATATTACAAAATGTCGTCTGCTGAAATTATTATCCAGCACGCTAAGGGTTAATGATCTGTGTCAATGCAAATAATTGTAATCTGACAGTGGATGACTTAGGTGCATAAGTGAGTATTTTTACAGGAAAGAATGAGAGTTCTGGATTATCAGGTATAGTTGAGTTTTTCGACTTGACGCCAGGTAAAGGTGACTTTCTTAAGATCGGTACAACGACAAAATTCATTGGAATGATAATTTGACTGGCACGAAACCTTCGCTGAAGAGGTGACAGTTAATCAGACATTATGCAAAAGTATTGTATTTAATACTTCAAGAAACATATGTTTGGGATATTTATAAGAATAGCCTCATTTATGCGATTCTAAAAAATAACTAAAACATATGTTCTATGAGGAAATAAGAATAAAGCGCATTTTCTTCATATCATTCTGTTAATTTAGGATACTTTACAGCAGTAGTCATATTAATTGCAAAAGTTTTGAAAATAAATGCTGTCGTTGTAACAACCCAGCTAACACGTTTACGTTTTAAAAATGTTTCCTTAACGTTATCAAAAACGTTTGATAACGTTTTCATGGAATGTTTATATAACGTTAAAATGGAAAACAATTTTTACGTTTCAAAACCCTTCTCAAAAACGTTTCAGAAACGTAAAATAACGTTTATAAAATGTTTCCGACACTGTTTAGGTACTGTTCTAAAAATGTTCCCAAAACGTTACCAAAAAACGTTTAATAACGTTTTTATGGAATGTTTATACAACGTTAAAATGGAAAACAATTTTTACGTTTCAAAACCCTTCTCAAAAACGTTTCAGAAACGTAAAATAACGTTTATAAAATGTTTCCGACACTGTTTAGGTACTGTTCTAAAAATGTTCCCAAAACGTTACCAAAAAACGTTTAATAACGTTTCTATAGAATGTTTATGTAACGTTAAAATGGAAAACAATTTTTACGTTTCAAAACCTTTTTCTGAAACGTTTCAGAAACGTTAATTAACGTTTAGAAAATGTTCCCGAGACTGTTTAACCACTGCTTTAAAAATGTTGTCAAAATGACATCAAAAACGTTTAATAACGTTTTTATGGAATGTTTATGGAACGTATCATGGAAAACAATTTTTACGTTTCAAAACCTTTTTCAAAGACGTTTCAGAAACGTAAATAAACGTATAAAAATGTTCCTAAGGATGTTTTAATACTGTTTTTGAAATGTTTTCACGATTTTGTACAAGATGTTTCCAAAATATTTTACAAATTTCTTTTCATTTAGCTAACATTGTGTAAATGTTTCAAAAACGCCATTTAACATAAATAAAAGACATCAGCTAACATTTTTAGAACATTTCATCAATGTATAGCTTTCACTTCACTGCAGCTGGTGATAAATAACGTGTGGTAGCAGTGGACAGTCTCCGAGTTTTAACATAGTGCAGTTCATGTCTTTACAGTGAATCCTCTTTTCCACGACAGTATCTGTTCCAAAAGATGTTGCCATTTAAATGAGTTTGCTATTGTTAAAGAACCTTTACTGAGCAGAGTGTGTAAGAAAGGCCTTGTTTAAAACGTCTTATTTCTTCAAAGAACATGATTTGAATATTTGTTAAGAGACGCCTCACCAAGGCAAATCTAACAAATATCCAAATCATCTGTTTCTTGAAGAATTAAATTCAACATTCTTGCATAATTTAGGCTATAATTATCACCTCTCGAGAGAAGATTTCCTGTCAGTTAAAGAATTTTTTTACTGTATCTAGTGTCGGTATAAGGAAGGCTGACTGTATTACCTTTGGGATCTGGAGAATATATATATATATATATATATATATATATATATATATATATATATATATATATATATATATATATATATATATATATATATGAGCCTTTGAACAAGACCGGAAAATAAATGCTTTGTCCATTGAAATTCTTCTGTCAATTGGGCATTTAATTACCATTGAAGCAAAGGCATTTATTGCTCTACAGTACAGAATTAAAATACTTAAACAGTTTAATAATGAGCAGTTTACGTTTTCAGTAAAACTGATGCCAAGCATACGCTAATACTGGATGAAAATAATAAGATTCTTATGACAAATGCAACATGATTTGCATCTGACAAATAGAGAAACAACAACCGTATTTGAGGCAACATTTAATCTTAACTGGTACAGTTAATTTCTGTTTGTTTGTATTTTAGCTCTCTTCTTCAGTGTCATCCTGATGATTCTCTTGATTCTGAAATGATAGGAATGAAAACTTGATTACATTTTAAACTGCAAACAGGCTGTATCCCCATCAGTCATGTGAAGTTTTATTAGCCTGGGACCATTAGAGTTCAACCTTCAGAATTTGCATTCTTGCCAACACCGGCGATTCCAGAAAGCAATACCTGTAATGCTCCTGCTTGCCAAAACAGTTGCAACAAATAAGGCTCAAGGAATGGGCAGAGACACAGACCGAAGTACTGTATAACAGTCAATATGAGAAAAATAACCATCACTAGAAAGGGTTGACTTTCTGACAGTTTAATACCCACCCAGGGAAACCCGATATCGGGATATCGGAGGTTGCGAGATTTCGGAGGTAAACAAATGACGTCATCCAGCGACAGGGTATGCACTTATCCATTTTTGGTAGCTTATATCTTATTCATTTGATAAAAAAGCTGAGTTGCTCGTTCTAGAGACATAATAATGAATATGTTAAAGCAAATATTTCCTTTCTCAGCTACTTTGTGGAACTGAAAACGGCATTTGAACCAAGATAATCTATATTTCATCTCATTTTTTGCCTTTTCGACGGCTACCAGCCCGATCATGGTAAATGGCATGCTGGTTTATTATTGCCCAAGGATGGACTTATCTTTTCTTCGACTGTCTTCATAGTTGTTTCAGTTTATCAACAAAAAATAACGCCTCCGGATGAAATTTAAAGCAAGTACTAGCGAAAATTTGGGTAACGGAATATTCGGAGGTACACTGACACATGATGCTGTGGATCTCGGAGGGACTGTTGCTGGATTTCGGAGGCACTGAAAATTGACGGAGTGGGTTCTGTCTAAAATAAACAAAATAAATTAAAACCTGCTCGCACAATATGGTGCTAAGCCTGTGTGAAAATATAAGTTTCTCTTTTTGTAGCAATTTTAATAGGGTTTGATTGCTTTGAAGGAGAGTTTAATGTAATAATATTACTAGAACCATTGCCTTTACGTTTAAGAACTTATATGCAATAAAACAGCTTTTCGCTGCTAAATTGATGTTCTGTATGTAAAACGTGATATTTTCTTTACCAAAAAAGGTAAGAGAAAAGTCCAGGGAGTGCCACAGTCACAAACCGCAGCCCTTCCCAGACCCCAAGAGGAAGAGGAAACCGACAAATCTAAACAAGCACAAACCGAATAAACGTACGAAAAGCACTAAGATTAGCTCTCTCTTTCCCAAGCGAGGTTATCGCAATACTAAAAGGACTGAAAAACACAAGAACAAAATGACACACGGAAAGACATACAACAAATCGCCTCGTAGAATAAACCACAAAGCAACAAAGAGTAAGACTAACACCGGGACCACCGCCTTAGAACGGTCGGTAGAGCAAACCACCGGGGGTGGGGGGTGGGGGGGGGGGGCTGGGGGTTTAAAGCACTTTTACAGCTAGCTAACTTCACTCTGGGTCCCGATGCTACTCTTAATACAGAAATACATAAAATTTCAGTTCGCATAAAGGCTCCCAACTCAGTCAATGCATCAAAGCGAAAACATAAAAATCAAATTAATCACTATAATAAACAAAGACGAGTACTCATGGTTAATTCTACTGTATGCCAGAGTAAATGAAAACCAATAGTTGAACCACGGCGGGCCAAGCCAAAGACATATCGTCAAGCCCCAACCCACTGGTTAAAGTTTTACGAAGAGGCCGTCATTGAGTCTGAGGCCCGAACCGCCGTCGTGCAATTAAAGAGTGAAACATAGCCACCAACAATGATTGGGTTGACAACTAGGCATGCAGTCTGCCGCATAATATTCAGGCTATAGCCAATTCTTTTATAACAGTTAATAAGTTTTCTGAATTGCTCCGAAAAGTTAGATTTACCTACAATTTTTCTAAATCTGTACACTAAGTCACCGTAAAATTCGGGTTCTGATATACCTTGTTGCAGAAGTGTTTTCAGACTGACGCTATATTTTTCTAACAAGGCACTGTGTCTGCGATAAAATTTCTAAAACACCTTACGAAGTTTAAAATAACGATAGCCCTGCCTAAGAAGTTTGGCAGTAAGGGCTTTATTACGGTAGTTAAAGTCATTAAGATTTGAAGAAGCTCTGGCGAATCATATAAGCTGAGATATGTATACCCCATATGAGGTACGCCGGGGGACATCGCCATCCAGAAAAGGGAAATTGACTATATCAAAATCAAAATCGTTCCGTTTATCATAAATTTTGGTGGAAACTGTACCATTAGATATACATAGATTCAAATCCAAAAAAGGTGCCTCAGTATCGGAAGAATTTGCTCTATTTAATTGGAGTTCTGTAGGGTATATCCGGTCCACCATTTGGTTAAAGTAAATATTGTCAATATTTAATAAATCGTCAAGGTATCTTGAAGTTGAATTGAAAGCCTCAATAATGTCAGCCTGATTTTCACATGAGAGAGACTTTATGAAATCTCTCTCATAACAAAAAAGAAACAAATCTGCAACAAGAGGAGCACAATTAGTTCCCATCGGAATACCAATAGTTTGTCTATAAAGTTTAGTTCCAAATCTAATAAAAATATTATCCAAAAGATAAACAAGGGCATCACAGACTTTTTGACACGACCATAAATTGTGATTATTATATACATCAGAAGTGAAAAAAGCACATTCTTCGTTGCAAGCCAAATATTGGGTATTCTCCCGAATAAACGTTCAGTTATTTAAATCAATAAGTTTATCTTTTATAAGATGATGAGGTAACGTAGTATACAATGTAGAAAAATCATATGTAGACAATTTAGAAGCCTGAAAGTTTTTAGATTTAAATTTATTGAGAACACCATTAGAATTTTTAATTGACCAAAGTTTCGATTGAAATGTTGATTTTGAAAACTCGTAAGAACCGCAGCGCCGATGCGGTGCCAAGGAGTGCCATCAGATCAGAAATAATAAATGTAACGTTACCACTGTAAATCTATGATATATCAATTATTCATAGCAATATCCCAACTCGGCACAATATTCACCAATATCAGTACAAAAACTCTATAATAAAGTTAACAACCGGTGCTTATTCTTCCATTGGGCTGACATTTGTATATCTAATTACAAGAATCTATCTATTTTCTTATACTTGGTGGTTCATATTTGACCATTACCTGTGTTAGGAGGGTCGCTTAATTTAGAATTTTGCAACAACAACAACAACAACAACAATAATAATAATAATAATGATAATAATAATAATAATAATAATAATAATAATAACAATAATCACACGATGAGCCCGGTAAATAGTTCCTTTAAAATCTGTGGAATCCAGTTAAACATTCAAAACAAAAAGAAAACACTCATATGTCAGCCATCTTGAAATCCTATAATGCCCTTAACTCCCATCATTTTAACGGAATTTCACCAAATGTACATCGAAATCCAAATGTTACAATGTATAGTTTAGAACTATACTGTTCTTTGCTTGTATTTTCCTTGCGCGTATAACTGAAAGTCCATATCAGAGAATCTTCATTGTATCTTTTTTTTATATATGTAACGCTCCTGATTTTAAATGCTTGTCGGCAAACTGTCTTATAAGAACTCCCCATGTGGTGTTACTTAACATTGTTGTCTACAAATCTTTACGGACAGTCCGCTTATCTAGGTTTTTAAGCAGCAGCCAGAAAAATTACACATTCCCCTGTAATCCCATTTTCCTAATATAAGTGAGATTTGCAAGGGGTCTTCACCGCATAAATTTGCTAGCGTGATATGATAATTATATGAGTTGTATCGAGTTGTATTGAGGAGAGCTTTGTCATTTTCATTTGCTATCAATAGAAAACATTGCAGATTTTGTAACGTGTTCTTCCA
>CAXHKG010000135.1:0-12756 GCA_964016985.1 Anodontia alba
GATTAAGATAAAAATAATATTCTGAAACTTTGTTTACAAGACTTTCTGAGGCGGGAGTGAACCGCTAGGACCACAGTATTTTGGCCCTAACCTATTCCCTTAAAGTGAAAAAATAGGTAAAAGCAGGTATTACTATCAATCTAATGTCTCTGCATTAGAAATTTAAGTTAAAAAATGATTAAATAGCTTTTCTGATGTGTGTTTACCCATTTTTCCAGGGGTGCGGGGCAAGCTGCCCAGGCCAGGGTATCTTACCCCAACCGAGCCTGTCTGTAGAAAGAAAGATAATGGTAAATAATAGAATTATAGAACTATTCAAAAGTTTGTTAAATGGGATATTGTTTAAAAAAAGATTAAACTAATTACCTGAGCTTTGTTGTCTGAGGTGGGGGTGGAGGGAGGGCAAGCTGCCCAGGGTAGGGTATCTCACTCCCACCCCTTCTTGTCTGAAGAAAGACAGGAAATAGGAAATATTGGAATTATTCAAATGTCCTGTTAAATGTAAAATCCAAATAGTTTAGATAAAAATAGTATTCTGAAACTTTATTTAGAAGATTTTCTTAGGCTGGGAGCGAACCGTTAGTGCCACAGTATTTTGGCCCCAACCCCTTCCCATAAAGTGAAAAAACTAGATAAAAGCAGGTACTACTACCATTCTAATGTCTGTGCATTAGAATTTTAAGTTGAAAATGATTGAATTGCTTTTCTGATCTGAATTTGCAAGTTTCCAGGTGGGAGTGGGGTGGGGGTGCAAGCTGCCAAGGCCAGGATATCTTCACCCCTGTGTGTGTTGGGCGGGGGGGGGAGAGGAGATGGGGGCGGGGGCAAGCTGCCCAGGTAAGGATATCTTACCCCCCACCAAAGCCTGTCTGAAGAATGATAGATAATATTAAGTCATAGAAATATTCAAATAACCTGTTCACTGGGAAGTTATTTTAAAAAAGATAAAAATAGTATTCTGAACTTTAATTTTGTTTACAAGATTTTCTGAGTTTCTGAGGGGGGGGGGGGTGGTATAGGAGGGGGGCAAGCTGCCCAGGCCTGGGTATCTTCACGCCATGGGAGGCAAGCTGCCCAGACCCAAGGTGTCTCATCCCCTACCTTTTCCTATGTGAAGAAAGATAGAACAAAAGTAAATAAAAGGAATATTAAAATGACCTGTTAAAATGGCAATTGTTTTAAAAAGATAAACATTATTTTCTTATCTTTGTTTGCCTGGAAGCATACTCCTCGGGCCACAGTACTTTAGCCTAACTCCTTCCCGTAAAGAGAAAATTAGGTAAAAACAGGTCTTACTAATTTCTTATGTCTATGCATTAGAAATGTTTAAAATGATCGAATAAGTTTCCTGATCTGAGTTTGCCACAAGTTTCCATAGGTGGGGGAGGGGGGGGCAGTGGGGGGAGGCAAGCTGCCCAGACCTGGGTATCTTCACCCCCGGGGGGGGGAGCAAGCTGCCCAGGCCAGTGCTGCCCAGACCAGGGTATCTTCACCCCCGGGGGGGACAAGCTGCCCAGGCCAGTGTATCTTAACCCTGTCCTTTCCTGTATGAAGAAAGATTGGTAATATAAAACAATGTAATTTAGGCCACAGTATCTTAGCCCCATCCTTCTCCCATAAAGAGAAAAAATATAATGAAAAACATATATTAGTACTGTTCTGATAATTGAGCGTTATAAATTTGTTAGAAAAAATAAATATTGTTTGAATTGAAATTGCGAGGTTTTCCTGGGTGGGGGCAAACTGCCTAGGGTAGGGGGCAAAATACCCCGGATTTTCTTGCCTCCGGGGAACAAGCTTCCCGGGTGCGGTGGGGGTGGGGCAAGATAAACTGTTACACCGGCTAAAACTTGATACTGACGAAGAGACAAACAATTTAACAGAGCTGAGCTACAACAAATGTACCCGCTTAAATTACTTCGGGTATTTAGGACACTTAATTGAATGATTTTCTCGCCGACAATAAGCATTCGGTCCCCCTGGTAGCCTCTTTTGATTGACAAATGATGTCAGCGTTCAGCTATTCATTTTTGATTGTGCGTATGGCGATAAAACAATACAGATATCAAGATCTTTAACTTCAGTTCCGCAAAAAACATAGCGTTCTTTCATAAAACATATGTTGTAATGTGCAGTATAAAATATTCAAACAATACAGATTACCACATAATGTTGTCGTTTTATATAATTACAAGAATATCTATAACGAAATAAAATTAAAATGAAATGAACACGTGAAAACATTGTTTTCATCTAACTTTTATGGAAAACAGTATAAATTAAAAACTCGATATTTTTGCATTTTCATGACAAAAATATTGCCACGAAAAAAAATATATGGGGGTTATCAATACGCTTCCATACCATACTTCTAACATACTTATCTCCTTTCTTTATTTTACAGTAGAATCTAGTAAATTAGTGATGGAGGGATCAAGAAAAAATGTGTTATTTGCCAAAAAACCTTCAGTTCCAGATACTGTTGTTCATTCTACATACTTATTTTATTTCGCCATAATAAACTCGTGGGAACTACCACGATAGTGTTAGAGCTACCTCGATAGTCTGGGAGCAACGCGACTGAATTTTTCAAGAATAATTCTTTACAGTGATCAGGGCTAATGACATTTTTTTACATCACAATGATATATTGTAGCCAATTTTATCAGGTTTAGCGTCAAATCCTTTGATCTCGTCAAAATTCGAAAATATGCTACAAAATCTGTGTGTGCTGTCAACTAACCGAGAAAATGCAGATCCACGGTCGACATTTTGCGGATAGTCCTATCCAAATTATATACTATTTAATGGATTGTTTGGCCTGATTGGATAGTTAAAACATATTTACATGGAATAGCATTGCCGGAATTTTGAGTGATTCGCTCATTCTTTTTAAAACATACTAGAAACAGCGGTGCACCTACCTTTGTTTACAGAAATATTGGCGTTGTCACTACCTCGAGAGGTACAGGATGTGGCGTGGGAACAAATTCGCGTTAACGCAATTTCGAGGTAGTTCCCCTGATTTCCACCCGTGTAATAATATTAATAATAATAATAATAATATATTGATATAATTTTATAAGTATCAAAAACATTTTTTAATTTATATTCTTATATTATAACAATAAGAATATGAGTTGCCGTTTTAAGTCCTTAATCATGAACAGAATAATTACAAATTAAATACAACCAGCACAGTCATTTAATAAAAATGTCATAAAAGTGTCCTTTCAAAACTGCCCAATAAGACAATGTTAGTGCACTACTGCTCTGTGATTATCCACACAAATTATGCCCAATTTCCTCGGTGTCCACTCCCTAGTGAACAATTGTGCACTTGGGAGTTAACTTCTAGTGCATTTTGACGCCTATTCCATGTTTAAACGTAGTGAACACCAAGTACACTAAATGTAACCTTTAGCCTTAGCACTACTGTACATAAAGTTAAACACAACTGGAATTCCTTTACCATTCATTTCAGTTTCGAATGAACATCTCCCTGTGCACTTTAAAGTGTAGATTATATTTTTATTTCCTTTAGGATCATTGAGCCTCTTAAACCTATGCTAGGAGGCATTTACAGCCTTCCCAACTTCATTACTGTGTATGAAGATACTATATAAAATGAGTCTTCGTTTTTGTTTGTGTGTGTGTGTGTGTGTGTGTGTGTGTGTGTGTGTGTGTGTGTGTTTAGTGTATTTTTACTTCACTGCAGTTGTTTTTAGTGCCATATGACGGCCGTACAACATCTCCCCATGCTTTACCATAGTGCAGATTATACTTTTATTTCCTTTGGGATCACTGACCCCATTCTGCTTACTATGAAACCAAATATCTCTTACGTCTGTGCTCGGAGGAGATGGGACGGCGTATAGAGCCTCGCGAACTACGTTTCACAGTTAATCCGTTATGTTAGAGCCTGCTCTGAGTAAACGAGGATGACTGCTCACTACAGGACTGTTGACTCAGAGATAGTAAATAGTTAAACTGGTGTCAATACCTAAGAAGTTCTATTGGAGGCATCGTGACCTTGGCTAAACCTACAATGTGGCTGTTTCCAGATATATGCCTATGTTTTGCCACAACAAATAAAAGTCAAAAATGGATTGCCTTTGGAAACAAAGAACACACAAAATCACGAAAGTCGGAGACTCGGTTTGATTGAATCTCTTCATATGAAACACCTTAGTTTGCGAGGCTGCCCTTATCGCCGGCTTAAGCAGTATTTGATTTTGAAAATAACCAGGATGGACTCAATGATCCCAAAGAAAATATATAACCTTCACTTTGATGACGTACAGGGACGATAACATTCTTCTTGTCCGTTTACGCGTTTGGTGTGCGTTTTGAAATCGTTGTATAACGTTTGCGTTTCGACAACGTTTCTAGCGTTTCATATCGTTTCGGCCAATCAAATTACAGAGCAAAGCGTTTCATGCAAACGCTAAATTTGCACCTGCGCACTGAAGAGCTACGAACGTTTATCGAAACGCTTTTCACCGTTTCGGCCAATCATCTGGCCCTATCGAAACGCTGTTTTCCGTTTCGGCCAATCATATGACCGTTTGGCACCGTTTGTATGTATAGACCAATCGAATAATAAATACCTGTTGGACCGTATTAAATCATGTCTTTACAACTAAAGTAATATGAGTTTACGTATAAAAATTGTATTTATTTTATTGTATTTTCTTTCTCTCTTTTTTTTTTTTTTTTTTTTTTTTTTTTTTATAAAATAATTATAATTGAGATAATTTCGTATTTTCAAAAGAATTAACGTGATTGATTATTATATTTTGTGAAGCCTAATATTTCACACTACAATCATGATAATCATTTTCTTTTGACAATTAAATGTTTTCGCGCGCAGTGCTCGGTATAAAATTTTAAGCAGATGACATTTTGAAGTTGTTTTTTTTTTCTCTTTCATTGATTCATATTAAAACCACATTTTTTTACACATAGATAATATTTATCTACGTTTATTTGTTGTTGTTTTTTCTTTTTTTTTTTTTTCTTTTTTTGTTTTTTTTTTTTTTTTTTTTTTGTTTTTTTTTTTTTTTTTTTTTTTTGTTTTTTTTCGTTCTTTTTTTTCTGTCATTTTCTGTATGTTTTTTTTTTTTTTTTTTCTTTTTTTTTTTTATTTTACTTTTGTGCTAAAACATATTTTATTGTTTTATTGAGATAATTTTCTATTTTCAAAAGAATTATTATATTTTGTGAAGCCCAATATTATTTTCACACCACAATCAACTTGTTTTGACAGATAAATGTTTTAAGGCTTATAAGTACACTGTATAATATTTTCAGCAGATGACATTTTGAAGTATTTTTCTTCTGTTACCTTGAAAAAGGTGTCGGCATTTCATACATATTATCTCCACAGGATATGACTTCCTATATAAATTGTCTTCAATCGAGATCAGTAATTTGCGTGAAATGTCAAAACTTGTTTTAAGGGAGAAAAAAAGAAAACAGTTCATGAATTGATCATCTGCTGAGTTAGCCCAGAGAGTGATAAAGGTTCAACTGGACAACGAATCGTTGACATACTGCATTTTGTTGGCGATATGTGTAGATTCAGAAGATCAGAATGCGCGGAAATGCCGGTTTATCTTGGTCTAAGGTGGTCTCAAATACCATAAGGTCGTTTCTCATTTCTTTTCGGGGCTCAAATATATATTCAACCAGATCACCTTCGCAGCGTGATCAAGATCAAAGATTTTCGTTCTGCACCAAACTGAACTACGTCAAACCTGTGAATTGCTATTATTGTTTTGAGTAATATTATTTTTTTTAAATGAAATGTGCACTGACGTTTAGACAAATAGTGCTGGAACAGATGACCTGCATTACTGAAATATATTGCTATCAATATTAATCCTTTCATTAGATCTTTACCAAGAGAAAATCTCCCTCTGAGCATATGTATTACTCAGATCAGAGTGCGTGACGCAGTCTAGTGCATAATGGTGTCCACTCAGTTCACTGATTAGGTATTAATAGTATAAAATACTGTGATACATGAATTTCACAGTATCCAACTTATACACAGACTGATCAGATTTATAAAATGTAAAAAGGTTCATTTTTACTTGTTTGGACCATTATTTTCCAAATACGATGCACTGTGCACATCTGAACAATTATGTGGTCAATCGGCGAATAACTTGCTGGAGGGCTTTCGTGAAAGTGTATATTTCCACTATGAAAACATTTTTGGTGTGATAATGCAAAGCTGTTAACCCTTTAGCACGCTATATTTAGCAATATTTAAATATTAGAAGACGACGTGCTTGATTAACAGATCCACCAAATGCAAAAAATGTGTGGACGAGTAGCAATTACCCAGATCAGAATGCGCGGATGCACATTCTAATCTAGAATTTTGCATACTGCAAGCTATACTTAAATGTTAGAAGACGATGCACTGGAGTAACAGCAGATCATATCGAATAAATAAAATAATAAAAAAAAAAAAAAAAACAATGTACAGACGAACTGCAACGAATCAGATCAAAATGCATGGAGTTTGCATACTGCAAGCTATACTTAAATATTAGACTAATTTAGAATTTTGCATTTAAAGCACGCTGTATTTAACCCATTATAGTCCGGAAACCCTTAAAACGGTAATTGGCAAACAGTGGAGACCCAGATCAGACGCCGCAGAACGCGGCGTCTGATCAGGGTCTCCACTGTTGGCAATTAGTTCAACCATGTGTTTCTCTGAATAATTAAATAATATAGCCTGGCATACCTAAAATCGAAATTAGAATCTTCCAATATATAGTGTGGGTGAGTTCATTCAGTCTACAATAAGTTAAATGTTAGAAGATAATGTGCCAAACTATTGGCAAATCGTATCGAATAAGACATTGTACAGATGAGCAGAAACGAACCAGATCAGAATGCGCGGATGCCCTATATTTATCATATAGTGGCCAAACTTCCCAACATCCAGCATAAAATATCTCGGAATATGGATGATCTACTTAAAATGTGTTAAATCAGTTTATACTAACACGCTTGTGCATTATCACATCGTACATGCGCAGGAACCATGGTATAACTAATGCCCCGTAACTGTATTTATTTGTAGGTTCACACACACACACACAAACACACACACACACACACACACACACACACACACACACAAAACAAATGCGTTGTCTATGTCCCAAATCTTTTAATATGTTGTTAACCTTTCAATATTTGTTTATTCCAGTGACTCACATGGCGTCAAGGTTATTTTTCACTTTTTACAGTGAAAATTTAAAATTGAACAAAATAATTTAAAATCACCATAGGAATATTTGAGCTTTGCTTTGATATTTTTTTCAGTGGACTGCAAAGCTTTTCAGCTATGAATTTCACCGGCCAGTAGATTTAGGATAGTCTGAAATGAAATGAATGACAGGTATTATCAAATGATTGGCACGTCTTATCAGGTGAATGGCATGTCATATCAGATACTATAATAGGACTTCACAGGATTATATCAAAAATAAAATAAATAAATAAATAAATAAATAAAATAGAACACTGAAAATATTAAGAAGTAAGTATATTTTTTAACACATTTGGAATGTCAGAATGCAATGCAAAATAATCCTTTTCAGTCATTTTTTTTTTCAACGCTTAGCACTCTGGGTAATATTTTCAGCAGACGACATTTTAAACTATCACAAATTTTCGTTTGAAAAATGCTAATAAATGAGATATTGAAGAAACCATTTAGGACACATATGTGTAAAAGACAACATCTATGTAGATATAAAAAGTTTTAAAATGGGGTAAATAAAACAAATGCTACTGATGGTAATGTTACAAACGAAATTATTCAGATATGTTGTAGTCCAAAACAAATGAATACCTGCTTATCATACTTTATTGTTATTATTATTTTTATTATTATTTACGTGAATGACAATGAAAGCTTAAACTCAATCATATTTATAGCTGATACCTGTGCGATCCACACAGAGTGATAAGTATATTCCCTAGCCATTGTAAACTTGATTTATGCATCAAAATCTCAATACGTGTTTGATTATGGATAAGAAAGAAAGAAAGAAAGAAAGAAAGAAAGAAAAAGAAAATCTTTGGATATTATATAAATTCTGAATTAAATTTTTTCTGGAAATTAATAAATTAAAATTGATTTTTTTTTTCACAAAAAAGGTACTTTGAAATTTCATCCCAAATAAGAGAAATTAACAAAGATACACTTATGAAATTTCTATCCAAATATAAATGAAGAATAAAATGACTTCCATTATGTCTGGTGTTGTCTAAATTACAAATAAACAAACAATAAATCCGTTAATACTTCATGTGTTTTTTCTCATCCAATCAGAAATAAGCCGAAAAAGACTTAGAGGTGCACCTGCATGTCATTAAATTTCCAATACACAGTACATGGAATGAGCATTTCCTGTATCTCATCCTCCTTAAGCAATACATAGGCTAGCTAATATTATGATACATTTGAAAGATCAAAAGATTAAATTTAGAACAAAAGGAAATGGTATAATAAATAAATAAAATTGTAAATGAAATTAGAAAATTTCATGATATTATACACATTAATTACTCCAGATTCATGTAGCATAGAGTATTTGATGATAATTAATATGAGTCTTCATTTCTCCACTAAAATAATTTTGCTATGGATATTTATTAGCATCGTCTCACTGAGGCAAAATATTACGAAAACGCAATCTTGAAAGGGGAACTCCCGTATACGGTAATATAGTGAATGTTACATCTGCAAAACCATGACTTGAATAGTTATTATAATTAAGTGAAACTAAAAAAAAAAAAAAAAAAAAAAAAAAAAAAAGATCTTAATAACTTGAGTCCGCGGGGTTTTGATTGACTAAAGATGCAAACAATGAAACGTTTGCAACCAGACAGGATTTCCATGACAGCGTTTTCCGAACGCTAATTTGATTGGCTAATATTCGAAACGCTTGAAACGTTTCAGAAACGATGATCTGATTGGCTAAAACTGCAAACGGTCGTTTAAGCGTGGTCCAAACGCTGCGTTTCCAAATCGTTAATAAGCGTTTCGCATGCGTTTCCGTGGACAAGAAAAACGCTATCGCCACTGTAGGAGGAGACTTTTTACGGCCGCCACACGGCACAACACCAGCTATATGGCAGTTAAATAAAAGTAAATAAGGATTGCCTTTGAAAACAAAGAACACACAAAATCACGGAAATCGGAGATTCGCTTTAATTGAGTCTCTTCATATGCAACACTGTAGTTTGAGAGGCTGCATACGCCCTCTAGCGCCAGTTTAAGCGGTACTCGATTTTCATAATAACCAGGTTGGGCTCAGTGATCCCAAAGAAAATAAAATATAACATGCACTATGGACATTCTAAACCAAGGACTTGACTATTCATACATTTTGTTAAATCTTTGTTTAGGCTGATATGCATGGTGGGCGAATCATACTTACCAAGTAATGCTTACTTTACATGGACGCTTGATTACACACCATTTGTTTTTGTTACATGTCTGTCTGTCTGAACATTCCTAATTTTGGCTTTGTGCATATCGATTTTACGATTTTCATTACATTACGAAAACACGCCTATTCAAATATATTGAAAATTTTACCACCAAAAAAATGGCAATTTTTCAGATAAAAAATCTGATATTTTTCATATTTCTGCTCAAAACATAGATTGTGGGTACTCGTTAGAACCGTCTCGTTGAGGCGGTTCTAACGAGTACCCACAAGCTATGTTTTTGAGCAGAAATAAGAAAAATAATGTATACCCCTGTAAACCCCAGTTTTACTATGTAAAAGTGGGGTTTAAGGGGGTCAAAATTATATAGGTATGTTTTCGTGATGATACGATTTTGGTATGTTTACCTCAGACTCAATCTGCAGAAACATTACGAAAACACGCCTATTCAAATATATTGAAACAATTTTACAACCAGAAAAGGAAAAATTTCAGATAAAAAATTCTGATATTTTTCTTATTTCTGTTCAAAACATAGATTGTGGGTACTCGTTAGAACCGCCTCGTCGAGGCGGTTCTAACGAGTACCCACAATCTATGTTTTGAACAGAAATAAGAAAAATAATGTATACCCCTGTAAACCCCAGTTTTACTATATAAAAGTGGGGTTTAAAGGGGTCAAAATTATATAGGTATGTTTTTGTGATGAGGCGTATCGAAACCTGAGTATTATGGTGGCCTAGTTTTTAAATTCAGGAAAAACCCCTGGGAAATACAAATATTTCAAGAAATCAAAATTTACCTGTTACAAATTGATGGGATATAACTTTGATATCATGCAACGGACTTAGATTTTAACCCAAACATGGTTAACCTGAAACCACAGTCGTCCGTTTAAAGTGGAAAGCTCTGAACGTGCCGGAATAAACCGTTCACCAGGGCCCAGTTTTTCAACTCTAATGATATCATTAATTAACGTATCGTAAAACTTTGATCATTAAATATGACATATACGCTACTATTTTTGCTGAAATAAATGTGAGTAGCTTTTGCATTTGAAAAAAAATACTCACATTGATTAAGCAAAAAAACCTGTGAATTAGATATTTTACTTACTAGAACAGCTAGTATTTTGACCACTAACGAACTCGTTAAGCTACTGATGCTTTGAACAACTGGTACCGGAAGGTCGACGCCTGATGTTGTGTCCGTGTTCGAGCCCTCTGTGGTTCAGCTAGTGGGTTTCTTTAGCTCTTATTGCCTGTGTCTGAGGTCATTGCCACGAGCCCTCATCCTTTATTCCAGCACCACGAAAACACGCCTATAAAATTTTGACCCCCTTAAACCCCACTTTTATACAGTAAAACTGGAGTTTACAGGGGTATACATTATTTTTCTTATTTCTGCTCAAAAACATAGATTGTAGGTACTCGTAAGAACCGCTTCGTCGAGGCTGTTCTAACGATTACGCACAATCTATGTTTTCAGTAGAAATATGAAAAATATCAGAGTTTTTTATCTGAAAATTTTCAGTTTTTGGAGGTAAAACTTTCTGTATATTTGAAAAGGCGTGTTTTCGTAATGAGTGATTTGATTTGATTTAATGGTTCTGTTATGTGTGCTGCACTGACTGAGTCAGGGAGCCTCCATGCAAACCGAACGATCATTTTGTTTTATTTACATTTGAGTATAGGGTGAAAATTCGGTACCAGTAAAATCATTTAAACCAACAGTAGCTTTTACTACTGACCGTCCTAAAGCGTTGGTTCTGTCGTTGTTTGTTTTTGTGTGACCTTGTGACTGCTCGTTGCGGGATGTTTCAACCCTTGTCATGCTGAATAATTTAAGATGTTACGCCCACTGCTAATTTTCAGCCAATCAGATTACTTGATCCATGTTGTTGATACAATTTCACATACTAAAAAGCAAACAGTGCAGATCCAGATTAGTTGGCTTCTGTAGAAGCCAATTGATCTGGATATACACTGTAGATAAATGCAGGAGATATCTGGGTTCAGCATGACTAGGGTTAATGTTTTGTCCTCCTCGTTGTCTTGTTATTGTGTTTAATGGATCCTGCCTAGCATTGTGTACTTATTGAGGAAAATGGGACTTGTTTTGTTTTTTCTTTAGTTTGTGGCATATTTACTGTCTGGCATATTTACTGTTTGTCTGTTTGCCCCCCCTACCCCCCCCCCCCGCTCCTCCCCCCCCCCCTTCCCCCACCACACACACCCTTGGTGTCATTGGTAAGCTGTGTTCTGTGATTGTGGTTCTTCCTAGTCATTTTCTATAGTAATCTTTATGGAATGTTTCTATAACTGCTATCAAAGATTTTAAGAGATTGTTATATCACCACCCTAACTAGCAGTAATTTGAACAAAAACATTACTGGACAGTGACGCTAGAAGGCAAATCTCTCAATATATCCATGAAAGTTTTATTGCCGTTTTTGGTAATCGTACCTATCTTATGCTAATATGAAAAGATGTGCAAGGGAATTTCAATGCGGTAGTGAGAGTCTTCAAGACAATGTCTTTCAGAACACCCATCAACCAGTATATCCCAAGAAAATACTGTGAATGTGCATCAGCTAGTTCTTGATAACACCCGTGTCCAAACTGATGGCAGTTTTCTGATCAATTCCCTGTGACAAATGAAGTTAAGTAAGGCTGTGTACTAGCTTCAACTCTGTTCAGCATGATGCTTTCTGCCATGCTCACAGATGCATTCCAGGATGGTGACAATGGTATATCTATTAGGTATCGCTTGATGGGAAGTAAATGTGTTAATTTAGTTTTTATATCTGTTCTGTTTTTATTGTTTAGATTTCTTTTCTGCTAGGATCGGGAAAGAAATACACTATCTTTATGTTTTTATTTCAGTTCAATTTTTGTATTGTTTAAATATCTTTTTTGATAAATATCGGGAAAAAAATATGTTATTTTTTCTTTTCTTTTTTTTTTCTGTTTTTATTGTTTTAGATTCTTTTCTGCTAAATATCAGAAAGGAAATGTCATTTGTTTATTTATTTATTTATTTATTTATTTATTTATTTATTTATTTAAATTTCCGTTCTGCTTTTATTGTTTTGATTTCTTTTCTGCTAAATATCGGAAAGGAATAGTGTTATTTTTGTTTTAATTTTTGTTCTATTTTTATTGTTTTGATTTCTGTACTGTTAAATATCAGAAAGAAAATGTCTGATTTTTGTTTTAATTTACGTTCTGTTTTTATCGTTTTGATTTCTTTTCTGCTAAATATCAC
>CAXHKG010000136.1:0-113018 GCA_964016985.1 Anodontia alba
CCTTTATTGTGGCAAAGACAAAATTTCCAAGTCAGAGTTATTTCCCTTGGAGAAGTATGCATTCCCTTAAAAAAGAGCCTGTGTATTTCTTGTGATGCTATTTGTAGCTAAAGGTGATATCTTTTAATTTCTCCAAAGGTGCTGGCATACTTCTTATTCCAACATTTTAAAATTCTGTTACAAGAATACAGTGACTGTGTTTAGAATGAGAATATATAGAAATACAACAAATAAAATGTTCCTTCTCTGGAGCCTCAACTGAAATTCATATCCCTTGAATACCAATCATTAGTTACCATAATTTCCCTATATATTAACCCTTAAAGGACCAAGCTAAATTTGTAGCATATATATATATATATATATATATATATATATATATATATATATATATATATATATATATATATATATATATATATATATATATTTATATATATATATATTTTTTTTTTTTTTTTTTTTCCCAGAGAAAATAAGTCTGGACATTTTATGCAAATCATCTGCCTGGCAGAAGATTCACATAAAAATGTCAAACAAGATTTGTTTTCTCTGAAAAAAAAAATCAAAATTGTCATAGCTGCTGCTGATGTGACTGGCGCTTTAAGGGTAAAAAACAACAACACCAAAACACCATACTTAACCTAAAATCTTAACCCTAGTCCTGCTGAACCCAGATATGTCCTGTCTTTGCAAACAGTGTAAATCCAGATCTGTTTGCAAAGGCAGAGTATATCCAGATTCAGCAGGACTAGGGTTAAAATCCATTGCTACTCTTAGTAGAGGGGTATCTAGATAAACAGAGCTCTAGAGCTCTGATATTTTATTTATCTATGAAACCATAAAATTGGGGTACCTCACTGTTTTTAGTGACTATCCATGACATGTTTTTATTAAGAAGTAAGAAAATATCCAACACTTTCCTAATCAGAGCTCTGAGATTAATATTTTACTATTTCTCCAGGAAAACATGGTGTGGTACTTATTAGAAGCACCTCAATGAGAAGCTTCTAATGAGTACCCATGTTGTCATGGCGAAATAAGAAAAATGTTGCTTTTGTGTTGAAAACAGTGTCTACTTAGAGTATATTCTTGACTGAAAAGAGGTGATTCTAATGAGTATCAGGGCCCGGTTGTTCAAAGCATCGTTAGCTTAACAAGCTCGTTAAGGGTCATTTCGTTAACTGTTTTAGTGGATTCAATACACAATATTCTGATATTTTTTGCTGAAAAAATGTGAGTATCTGCAAAAGCTACTCACATTTTTTCAGCAAAAAATTTCAGCATATTTGCGTATCACTCAATGTAAATTTTAACGAATCGTTAACTAAAGATGTCGTTAGCTTTGAACAACTGGGCCCTGAATAAAATGTTTAACTCTGCATTCTGACATAGTGTTCAGATGGGAGGAGTCAATCAAATCTTTCTTTCTTAGAACTG
The DNA here is from genome assembly GCA_964016985.1 of Anodontia alba. Taxonomy (NCBI): domain Eukaryota; kingdom Metazoa; phylum Mollusca; class Bivalvia; order Lucinida; family Lucinidae; genus Anodontia; species Anodontia alba. The sequence goes on from CAXHKG010000136.1 coordinate 1,441, forward strand.
AACAATGCCAGCAATCCATGTTAGCAGTGTAAAGAAGATAACTAAACATTTGTTTTTTTTCTAGTTGCTTTTTTATCTCCCTGAAATGCTGCCAAAGGAACCACATGAGATGATATTATGATCATGTGACTAATCATAATGGTGTCAGTTACAGTCCATGGTTCCCGTTCTACTTCAGATGATATCACATTCATTCACTCATATTGCCTCGAATCAGGATTCTTCCGACTTTGCCTCAGGATCCACAGCAGCATCATTCTCTGCAAAAAATGAGACTTGGGTATTCCGTTTGACCACGAAAGTCTCGCACATTCTGGAGTATCAAGGAAAGCAGTCGCAGTTATCATGGAGTCAAGGCGACCATCATCAAGACAGTATCAGATTTAATTATGGATGCATATTTCAAGTGAACAATGTATTGATTTGTTAAGACCATTCTGTAAATATTATTTTGGATTTCTTAACCTTGGCAGTAGTTAGTTTTATTAATGTTGCATGTACAACTTTATTATCTGGATTCTTTTTTTTAGCTGTGTGGTAATGCCTCTACACAAGTTGTCTAAAACATTTCTAAAGGATGTCTAAGTAAAATGTATTAATTTTTTTAAATCTTGGTCACCAGTCCAAAACCTGCAGGGTTCAATCTAGGAGTTTTCTAATGTGGGCCAAGTGTGCAAAGAAGTTGTGTTTACCTATCATAACAAAAATTTCTAAGTAATGACCTTGACCTCAAGGTAATGAATGGGTGTCAGTCTTCCACTGAACAAACTTTTTTAAATAACAGTATCTAACAGCAAACCAAGTATCAACTAAATCCATCCAGACAATCAAAAAACATAGATCTTTAAACACTAAATTGTAATCATTTAAGATCATCATACTGAAGAGAACTTTGGACCAGTTTCTAATATCAGTCCAAGTATTAACTAAATCTATATAGGCATTCAGAAGATAACGATTCTTACAAACTTAACATTTTGGGTATGAAAATTTTCTTCCAAGTATATGACCTTGACCTCAGTTACTGGGGGGGGGTGGGGGGGGGGGGTGGGGTGAGGCCGCAGTACCTTAGATAAGCTGCTTTTTGGGGTATTTATCCAATTAAAATTCCAGAAAAAGGAATTCAAATTAAATTTATGGGGTAAATACCCAAATACCAGTATTTCTTGTACCCATTAACAAAACAAGGTACCCAAAGAAAAATCCTAATACCCAATTCAATAAATGGGTGGGTAAAAATAGCCCAAACTACCCACTTGCTTAAAACCTTATCTAAAGCACTGCCTGAGGCCTATAATAAACAAAATATGGACCAGTTTCTAAAATCAGTTCAAGTATCAAAAAAAAAAAAGAAGCGAAATCCAGGACCTCAAAGTCACTGATGAGGACGGGGCTTGAACAGAACAAAACTTTGAAACATTATTTACATTATCTAATACTATTGCAACTATAAACTATGTAAATCTGTTCTGTCATTCAAAAGAAATAGATCTTGTAAAACTTTTAACAGAAATGTTTAACGCTTCAAGTGAGAACAAGTCCATGATATTGACTAGAGGATATTGACTGGAGGGCCACTGAGAGAAGTGGGGGGGCTCATGTTAAACAAAACTTTCTTGCAATACCTAATATTAGTAAAGTATTAACTAAGTCCATGCAGGCATTTAGTAGATATAGATCTTTAAAACCTTTAACACATTAATACAAAAACTAACATTAGTGGATGCTAATGCCAATGCTTGTCCCCAGGTGTAATACAACAGCTCTTCTATACTTTCTTACAGACAAGCTAAAAATGGGCAGAGAACAGTCAGAATGCACCAATGGCACAAAAACCCAGCCTAGATTGAACCCTAACCTGTCCTTGATACAACTGTTGTGCAAATTAGGAAATATTGTCAGTTTTAGTTATGTAGCCAGGATGGCTAAACTATCCTATATCAGGAAAACAGAATCTCATAATTAGAATCAGAGATTTTCCTTAGTAGATCTTGAGCATAACTTAGAATATTGAAATACCTGAGAGTGGTATGTGCATAACTTGTAGGACACATTTTCAAATGGTACAATCCGAGATATAGAAATAAGACTGTATTCATTTAAACACAAAAATCTTATTTAACCCATTTCACAAAACACCATATAAAGACAAATCAAAACAGTTACATATTTCTTTTTTGGGGTATATACAGGAATAATTTAACTTCCCATAGAGCTCCATTCTCAACTACATTCAGTTATGTTCAAGTATTTAAGTACAATTTTGAAAAGTGCAGCTTGGGAAGAAGAATGTACATTTAGTACCAATTTTGCATTTTTTTAATTCAGTTCTTGCTTTTTTTTTATTTTTTGTATTGAACATTGCATTAGTCTTGTGTAAAACATTTACAAAATGCTTAATAATATTGTATTTGGCCTTGAACAGCTCTACATGGCTCTATAAACCCTGAAATCTCATGTGGTTCCTTTGGCAGCTTTCCAGGGAGATCAAATGGAAGTTAAACAAGCACTTAACATGGAAAGGCACTGTTTAATTAGAATTTTATTGACCTTGAAACTGCCAAGGGATCACCTCTACCCAGTATAGCATTTCTGGCTTCCAGCTCTAAATCTATGCGACTTCCTTTGAAGTCAATGTTATGCAATAACGTCATCTCGTGATCCCTTTGGCAGTTTCCAGGACAACAAAGTACCAGTTGAACATCACCCTTACAGGTAAATGCTTGTCTAACTATTCGTTCTTATTTCTCTTTGCAAAACACATTAAGGGTACTCATTAGACCTGCCTTGCTGAGATAATTCTAGTGAGTATCACAACATTTTTTGTGGAGAAATATGAAAACTGTTTGGTCAAGACAGGTCTTACCTAGAGTGCTGAGGTTGTACAGCTCTGGATAAGTCATTTTTATTAACTCTTTGCATGCTGGGTGATTTTGCATGCTTTTTTTGTCGTCTGCGGATTTTCTTTTTTCTAAAATAAGCTTTTTCAAAAAAATTTAAAAAAATTCAGGAATACCATCAGGGTGTCGAACAGTTTGGATCCAGATTAGGCCCGACATTTTGTCGGGCCTGATCTGGGTCCAAACTGTTTGCAAAGGTTATCAGCAGACGACAAAAATTGACAAGAAAGAGTTAACCAAATATTTTTGTCATTTCTCTTATTTCTCCACAAAATAATGTTGCAGTACTAATTAGAAAACCTCAGAGAAAAACTATGTTGTAGTACTTATTAGAATTCTCTCTCCAAGGTAATTCTAACAAATACCCACATTTTTTTTTTTTTTTTAGTTTATTTTTCAGAAATAAGAAAAATATTTCTGGATGCCTCTTAGCCGGAGCTATATGTTGCCAAGGTATATCACAACTCCAGATAACTGAGGTGATAAGTTAGGATATACCGTATTAACTCTAAGAATTGGGACACCTTATCTACTTACCATACGTGTTCTAAAATTTGAAATAGTCTATGCTACTACCTCTTGATGCGTCTAAAATGTCGCTGTATGTATGGCAAACAGTGTAGACACTCTTGATGTGTCTAAAATGTTGCTGTATGTATGGCAAACAGTGTAGACACTGATCAGATGCCACATTCTGTGGCATCTGATCTGGGTCTACACTGTTTGCAAAGGCCTATCTGTCCCAATACATAGGGTTATTATGGTATATACATTGATCTTGATAAGATGGGTTGGTTATCTGGGCCCAGTTGTTAAAAGCTTAACGAGCTCGTTAAGGGTCATTTCGTTAACTGTTTTAGCGGATTCAATATACAATATCCTGATATTTTTTGCTGAAAAAATGTGAGTAGCTTTTGCAGTGCATTTTTTCAGCAAAAAATTTCTGTATATTTGCGTATCACTGGATGTAAATTTTAACGAATCGTTAACTAAAGACGTCGTTAGTTTTGAACAACTGGGCCTTGGTAAATATTTTTCTTACTTCTCCATGAAAACATGTGAAAACATGTTGTGGCTACTCAATAGATGTGCCTTGGGGAGGCAGTTCTAATGAGTACCACAACATGTGAGCTGCAACTTGAGAAAATGTACCTTCCGACGTGTGTACCCAACTAGCTCAAATCCGCCTACGCATCTGCACAGTCTGATCAGTCTTCCATGTCTACATGAAGAAATTTTGCATCCTTGGCCATCCAAAATCATTAAATGCGCCAAGAGAAGCTTCTGATTAGACCGCATGAGTGTTTGTTTGTGTTGTGGTTTTACGTCCCAGTCATCCCAATGGGGTCATGTCGAGCGCAGTCAGTTTACCTAACCACACTTTTACTGGGCAGGCTTAGTCCTCTAAGCGGTTAACCAGTATTGTGCACATTCTTTCGCCAGAAACTGACAACTGCCCTTCTTGAATCAGCGGATGGGAGAGAATGACTGTAGAAAATATTTCACGATCAATCTCCACGAAAGAATGTTGCCGACCTCGGCGGGGGTTGAACCCACAACCTCCTGGTCTCCATCGGACGGTGCATCCAACTGAGCCACCGAGGCCGGCAAACTGCATGAGTGTGTAGGCGAATCTGAATCTTCACTGGGAACTCATGTCCAAGTGTACATTAACTGGTATAGCACTCAATATTTTTTTGTGGAGAAGCAAGTAAAATATCAATACTATATATAAATATTTCTTCTGAATACTCCTTTTATCTGGAGCTATGTGTATGACATCAAATGTATTACCTGGTGCCACAGAGAAGTGGAGGTTGAAGATCTTTGACAGAGCAGCTTGTGCTGCTCTCGCCTTCGCAGTTTTCTTGTTCCTGCCAGTGCCTTCGAACTTCTCATTATCAACAGTGGTCGACATTGTAAAGACTTTCGACTGACTGTCACCGGTTTCACTGACAAACTCATACTTCAGGCCTGGCCGCAGCTCATTCAAGATCATGACTGGATTTTTTCCATCCGGCTGAGTTGGCAACTTGGATTTCTTGCTTTGGGGAATTGGTTGTGTACCATTCATAGACTCGGTCTGGTCCATAGGTTCAAAACCAGGTGGCTGACAGTCAAAGTTACTCATAAACATGTCAGGATTGTCAGATGTAAAATCAGTGTTCACAAACTGTCTACCCAGAGCAAATGCAGCATCAGAGGCATTAGGAAACTGGACAAATGATTTAAGAGCTGTTTCTGCTGCTGCAAGTTTAGCGCCCTTCTTTGAACTTCCTGTACCCGTGTAAGTCTGCCCATTCACTTCCACCGTCATTGTAAACACGGGAGAATGAATGGGTCCTGTTTGGGAGACAAAAGTGTACTGTATTCCTGGTTTCATCTCATTCAGCTGCATGAGAGCATTTTTGGGTGTAGGGACTTGCTGTCGGAGTTTCTTCTTTGCGTATGGGGAGAGCTCCTCAACAAGCGGGCGTTTCTTGCCGTGCATTTCGCCGCCACCTTCTACAGCTTCATCTGAAATAGACAGGAAAAATCATATTTACAACAGGATACATAACATGTTTTTTTGGTTGGTTTTTATTGTTTTTCAATTAAAAAAAAAAGCATTGATTTCATTCTTATTTCTCCTTGAGATAGTATGTCGTGGGTAATCATAGGAAGCACCTCAATCACTGAGGTGCTTCTAACGAGTACCCACAAAACAAACTATTTATCAGGGCCCAGTTATTCAAAGCATCGTTAGCTTAACAAGCTCATTAGTGGTCAAAATGTTAACTGTTCTAGTAAGAACAATACATGTATCTAATTCACAGGTATTTTTGCTGAAAAAAAGTGATGCAAATGTTACTCACATTTTTCAGCAAAAATAGTAGCATATATGCCATATTTAATGATCAAAGTTTTAACGAAACGTTAACTAACGATATTGTTAGTTTTGAACAACTGGGCCCAGGCTGCTTCTCTTGTCTGGAGCTATGCTGGACAACAGATTACGAATAAGACTGCATTTCTCACCTACAGTGTTTACCTTAAATTCAGATGGGTAACTCTTACCATAAAATTTGAACTAGTTAAATTACATATTATTTGACTGATGCTGTGTCTTAACCCATTGAAGACTGGAGACTCTTAAACTGGTAACTAGCAAACAGTGCAAACCCAGATCAGATGCTGCAGAATGTGGCGTCTGATCAAGGTCTTCACTGTTTGTAAAGAGTTCAGCCATTTTTCTTCAGGAATATCTACATCATATAGCCTGACACACCTAAAACGAAAATAGGCTCTTCCAATACATTATGTGGGAGAGTTTATTCAGTCTTTAATGGGTAAAAAGTTCTGACAGTTTTATCTTGGTCTACACCATTTGCTTTTATTCTAGTCTGTTTCATACTGCATTTTTGTCTACATAAAATGGTACATGCAAAATATCTAGATTGTTCTTCAAAAGCAGATTGTTCTTTAACCCTTGTCCTGCTGAACCCGGATATACCCTGCCTTTGCAAACAGTGTAGATCCAGATCAGTTGGCTTCTGAGAAGCCAACTGATCTGGGGGTCTGCACTGTTTGCCATTAAGTATGTGCATTTATAGCAACAATTTGGATCAAGTAATCTGATTGGCTGAAAATTAGAAGTGGGCGTGACATCTTAATTTATTCAGTAGGACAAGGGTTAAAAAACATACATTCAAAATTGTTGTTTTTCTTTAATCTTTAAAGTGCTTATCACAACTGCAGCACACATTTTTTATTGTTTTTCAGAAAAAAAAATGGCTTGACATTTCATGTGAATCATCTACCTAGCAGACAATTCATATGAAAGAAGTCTTATTTTCTCAAAAAAAAAAAAAAAAAATGTTAAAATGAGGTCTGCCTTAAATTTGCTTATCCCAGGTGTTCAAAGCAAAAACCATGTTAGCTAAATAAAAAATAATCATACTGTGTCCAAACAAAAATATATAGACTATATAGAAAAATAAATGGTCATTTTCTATATAATTTATACATTTTAAATGTCATTTTTCTACATAATCTATACATCTTTGTTTGGCTACAACACTTTCAGACTCCACCTATAAACCATCATCTATAGTTTGTGATGTACCAGTGTATGAGTTTGTCAAGTAATAAGAAAATATCAGTTTTAGACAAAAAAAAAAAAGCCTTTATCAGTTAATCCTCAAACACATACAGGCAATTTTATAGCCATTAGTGTCAGAGATCTTTTGTCAAGACTTAAAGTTTGCCAATTCTGGGACAAAGCAGAATAGAAACCAATTTTACAGGCAGCTGCTTCTGTTGGAGTAATGAATACTGTAAATCAAATCATTCTCTTCCAAACTCAAGTAAGACAATTTAATAAAGCCTATAATTAACTAACAGTTTCTACTATCCTACTCCAAGACAAAGCCAGATTCATCCCTCTGGGAATCAATTTCTAGATCCTGTCAGACACAGAACAGAATAATGCCTTCAACCCAAACTCATTGTTGTTCTCTTGATCTAAGTTTTGATTGATACTGGTAAATTTTATAAAGCTCAGTTTCCCAATATATGTCATAAGTTTTCAACATCAATCCAGCTCTCTGAACAATAATTATTAATAGCTCCAGATCAGAGGGGGTATCCACATAATATTTTTTCTATTTCTCCATTAAAACATATGTTGTGGGTACTCATTTACAATGCCTCACCAAGTCTAACGAGTTTTTACTGCCCAGTCAACCCAATGCGATCATGTCCAGCGTGGTCAGTTCAACTAACCGCACTTCTACTGGACAGGATTAGTCCTCTATGCTGTGTAACCAGTATTGTGCACATTCTTTCGCCATTCCCCTCTTATTCAGAGCTATGTTGTAAAGGTTAATTTCTTATTTCTCCATCAAAACATACACTGTGGACAGATTATAATGAGTACCTATATCCAGGGCTTGTTAATTAACCCTTGTCCTGCTGAATAAATTAAGATGCCACTCCCCCTTCTAATTTTCAGCCAATCAAATTGCTTGATCCGAATTGTTGCTATAAATTCTAATACTTAATTACAAACAGTGCAGATCCAGATCAGTTGGCTTCTTCAGAAGCCAACTGATCTTGATCTACACTGTTTGCAAAGACAGGGTATATCCGGGTTCAGCAGGACTAGGGTTAAAGAAGAATATTTGATGATAATTCTGGGATATTTTTCTCTAGTTCTCCATAGGAACATATATTGTATGTACTCTTCAGAAGCACCTCATCCACAAAGTACCGATAACTTTTGTATTCCTCAATGAAAACTTATGTTGTGGGTACTCATTAGAAGCACCTCATCAAGTACCCACAACATAATTATGTTTACATGGAGAAATAAGGAAAAAACCTATCTCATGTTCTTCTTATCTAGAAATATGATTATGATAAATGGCATGCACAAATATACCTAACATATGTTTTCTTTTGCAATAGACAGATTCTGTCTTAATTGCTCTCATAAGAGAATTTGTTGTGCATGGTCTGGAATGACTATAAATCATCTAAAGTTATGTTCTGTCTTCATGTGGAGACAACCTAGTCGAAAAGTAGTACTTGAGTAAGATACTGCCAACAAAAGCAACAACTTAATACAGACAGGACAAATCGAGGGTTGATCACAAGACTGTAGCAAGTCAGATGGTTGTTTTTTCCCCAATACTTAATCTCCTCACCATGAAGGCATTATGAAGACTACAACATTTCTTTCTGTAAACAATGGAAATTTAGGTGCCATTGCTCGTATGAGCAATGGCACCTAAATTTGCATTGTTTACAAAGGGGTCAAACTTGCCCCTAAACAAGGGTTTCAAAAATATGTTTGAGTTACTACAGTCTTGCGCTCAACCCTCGAAATGTACTTTTCTACCACTATCACTACTACTAGATTAACTAAGCATTACTACTACTACAACTTTCATTCGTATTTTATGTCAATCCCTGCTGTAAAAAAATCTGTATTTTCTCTATGGGCAAATTCAACAGATGACAAATTGATGACATTTTTTGCATTTTCCCCCAAAAAAAATAGGCCTTGGCATTCCATGCAAATTGTCTACTTAGAGACATTTGCATGGTCCATGGAATGCCAAAGCCTACTTTCTGGGGAAAACAAAGAAAAATATTTCAAAATGTTGTCTGTTGAATTTTTTACCCAGCATGAGAGCATTTATAAGCCACCAAATCCTTACCAAGAATTAAAAGAAGCTGAAGTTTATTTTCAAGATCTTAGCATATCAAAACTGTTGGGGTTTTTTTGTTTTATTTTCTGTTTGACAAAAAAAAGATCACCTAATACAGTTGACTCTCGTTATCTCAACCTCGCTTATCTCGAATAACCGCTTATCTCGAAGTGAAAATCTGATCCCTACCTAAACACAAAAATCTAACAACAGGTAAAAAAATATTGTGGAAAAGAGGAGAAATTACTCCTAAGGAGCAGTTTCTCCTCTTTTCCACAATATTTTCAATATATCTCTAACTTCAGAGTCCAATTACATATATATATTTTGTTAAATATGGTTGTTTGAATAATTTTTTCCTCAATTCTGCAAATCTGATATGTCAAGGTAACGAAATATTTCACAGTCCCTTGGAATTCCAGATAACAAGAGTCGACTGAATTTGTTTGCCAGGAAAGTGCTTAATTGCACTTAAAGGCCTGCAGCTGCTGTTCACCTTTACCACTCTTTGGGCTAGTTCAGAAGACGACAAATTGATATTTCTTATTTTTCCATTATGTCTCCATTGGAGACAATTTATATGTACTGTTAAAACCTGTTTTCTGAGAAAAAATAAGAAAAATATTTCAGTATGTCATCTGGTAAAAATTTTACCCAGTGTTAAGTAATATTTATATAATGAATTTAATGAGATACCAGTACCAAAAAGCAAGTACTCTATTTAGACAGCCATACCTAAGGCAACAGTGTAGGCTCATCAAACTGTTCAGGATTTGCTTTTCTTGCAGAAGGTGGCTTTGTTTGTGTTGAGGTTTACGGCCCAGTCAACCCAATAGGGTCATGTTGAGCGCGGTCAGTTTACCTAACCACACATTTACTGGGCAGGCTTAGTCCTCTAAGCGGTTTACCAGTATTGTGCACATTCTTTCGCCAGAAACTGACAACTGCCCTTCTTGAATCAGTGGAAGGGAGAGAATGTGCAGAAGATGGCAGAATAGGGCATGTTAGTTTTCTCTTTCTCATTCACTTTTTCCCTCCCTTAATCTAGTTGTACTGCGGTGCCTAATAGTTCTAATAGTTTGCTTAGATTTAAATTTGAAAAACATAACCTGGAAAATTGTAGCACTCATCTTTTATTTTTATTTATTATTGTTTTTCAGAGAAAATAAGACTCGGAATTTCATGTGAAGCTAAGCAGATAATTCACATGAAATGTCAAGCCTTGTTTTCTAAGCGCTTTAAACAAACTATACACATGTATACAGTTTAGAAATATTGATGACAGAGGAGCCTGATGTGGTACTTCTCCAATAAATGTTTTTTCACCTATTCCTGCAGTCCAAGGACAGAGTGGCTTATTTGCAAATGACAATCTCAACCTTCAAAAATTATACGGTAAATGTCCTAACATTTAAAACTCTTTATTCCATACTATTTTGGCCTAAACTTTACTTTTTATGCACCTGTTGCTAAAAATACTTAGTGGAATGGCAAACAGACACTGATCAGACTGTTCCTTCAAGAGCCATCTGATTTGGGTCTGCACGTCATTTTGTCAGACACTTTGGTGGTCGAAATTTTTTACCGTAATATTTTCAATGGAATATTGACAAAACCACCATATTTTCCAGATTTAACCCTTGTCATGCTGAATAAATTAAGATGCCACGCCCATTTCTAATTTTCAGCCCATCAGATTACTTGATCCAGGTTGCTGATACAAATTCAAATACTTAATGGCAAACAGTGCAGATCCAGATCAGTTGGCTTCTTATCTGGATCTACACTGTTTTCAAAGGCAGGGTATATCCGGGTTCAGCAGGACTAGGGTTAAGAGTATTTCTTTCGAAATGTCTTCAAAGCAAAGGAGATATTTTCAACATCATAGGATGCCCTTTTTCAGTAAAAAAAAAAAAAAAGATAAAATATCTTAAACTAATTATTTAAAGTCTGCTAACAAAAAAATGTTAACTGTCAGGGTCTGAGGTGGAAACCATTCAACAAAAAGTAGATTCAGTCACACATCTGACCTAAAGTGAACCACGTCTCTAGCAAAAGAATCCAACACAATGTGAGCAGTGACTGACTAGACTGTGCATCTGTTGAAGTCTGAGAGGGTGGTCACTGATTAAAGAATATATTGGACTAACGCATTCCGCATTTACCCTAATGATTCAAGGAGAAACGTCCGAGTTGATCAGACTGCTTAGAGAAATGTCTGAGCGAACAGTGGACCTAGGAGCAGTCTGATCAGGGTCTGCACTGTTTGCTGTTTAGCCAGCACTTTTTAGACACAGCACCCAGATTTGTTCCAATTTTAGGAAGATCCTGTTTAAGAAATTAAGGTGTCCAAACATTCAAGGTAAGAATATTAATCAAAGTTATACTGAAGTTTCAAAGGCCCTACCTAGCAGATTCGGTCTGTGTTTGTATGTGGGTTATCCAATTGCAAAACATGGCGTCTGATCAGGGCCTCCACTATTTGCAAATAGTTTAACCATTTTTCTCTAGGAATATGTTTGTGTTGAGGTTTTATGGCCCAGTCAACCCAATGGGGTCATGTCGAGTGCGGTCAGTTTACCTAGCCACACGTTTACCACGTTTAGCAGTTAACCAGTATTGTGCACATTCTTTCGCCAGAAACTGACAACTGCCCTTCTTGAATCAGCGGAAGGGGCTAGGAATATGTAAATCTCAGCCGGACATAACTAAAATTGTGAAATGAGACTCTTCCAATATATAGTGTGGGAAAGTCTATTGAGTCTACAATGGGTTATAGTGATTTTTCTCACAACACAGCTCAAACAAAATAAAGGAGGCTGGAAATACAGACATATATACCAAACTGGCTTTTTTCATTGTCAAACTTCCAGAGGAATGAGATGTAATTTACAAGAAGATCATGTATTATTCATGTGTCAATATAAATAATCTGACAGTTGATATAACTCAGAAAAATTGATTTAATTCTAGTAAAGAATGATTTTTTTTGATTTGGGTTTTACGGCCCTTTCAAGAATATTTCACTTATATCGAGCCGATCGTTCATCGAAGGTGGGCGAAAACCGGAGAACCCGGGGAAAAACCACCTGACCATCCGTAAGCCTAGTAAAGAATGGCTAGCCAATTACTGAGCTTGTAACTGATTAGGACTGCTTTACAAAATCTATCACTACCGAAACTCACAAAACTGTATCAGGCATCTTATATAATTCTACATATACTGGAAATGATTACAATGGGCTTCACAGCTCCAGTTAATGGAATATCAAAATAAATATTCTTTTCTTATTTCTTCACAAAAATTTACATGTATATCATTAGACCTACCTCAGCTATGTGACTCTGAATAAGTACCCAGATGTTTTTATGGAGAAATAAGGGAATTACTCATTTTCTTTGCTAAGCGAGGCACTTCTAATGTGTACCCACAACATGTTTTCATGGAGAAGCCGAGGTGCTTCAAATGAGTACCTACAACATGCATTTTTGTTGAAAAATAAAAATATCAATACCCTTTGGTTGAAAGAAGTGCCTTATCTTGAGGTATGCCAAAGTTTTATGGCACCTTCCTCCTAACCAAATGCCCCTAACAAAAGTCTGATCAGACTGTGTGAATGCACATGATTACACCACAACCTCTTTATAACACTACTGTTGGGGTCCACAGCATAAACCGTGTTAGTTAAACAACTGTGTTATATCCAAACAAAATTGTATAGATTATATTAAAAAATGACCATTTATGGTCATTTTTCAATATAATCTATACATTTTTGGGATCCATCTTTGAACTGTGTTATATCCAAAACCATATTATAATGAACGGTATTATAAAGAGGTTGTAGTGTATCTAGGCCTTCACTGCCCACAAACACAGTACGGGCCATTTTCTTGCTTTGTACATTTGTAATCAATTCTGACTTAATTACCAGCAGCTCAGGAACTGAAGCTTACTCCAGACACATATGACACCTGCTACATTTAACCTTTACCACTCTGGGCTTATTCAGATGATGACAAAATAATAATTTTCTTATTTTTTCCAGAAAACAGGCTTGACATTTCATCCAAATTAATTTGCATGAAATGTCAAAACCTATTTTTCTGGAAATAATACATAAAATATTTCAAAATGTCTACTGAAATTTTTACCCAGAGCACCAAGTGTTCAAGAAAACAAGCAGAGCTGTTCTGTTGGCACCTGGCACCAACCACAAGGCAATTGTTTTAACCCTAGTCCTGCTGAACCCAGATACACCTTACTTTGCAAACAGTGTCGATCCAGATATCGGCTTTTTCAGAAGCCGACTGATCTGGATCTGCACTGTTTGTCATTCAGTATGTAAATTTGTATCAACAATCTGGATCAAGCAATCTGACTGGCTAAAAATTAGAAATGGGTGTGGCATCTTTATTCAGCATGACAAGGATTAAGCTATGACAAAAAAGTGTTCTCTCCTTGCCTGTCTACCATCTGGTACTATAACTTTTCACTTTTTAATGTCCTATCAACACAGTAATTCAACCATTTTGGAACCATATTTATCATAATAATCAAGACATGCAATGGTAACATGATAAAGGCCCTATATAATGAAGAGGCCTTGTCATGAGAATTCTGTTAGTCCAACACAGAAATGTTAAGTCATATCATTTACTCAAATATTCTAATTCAGATGAGACTCATTTCAATACCATTATGCAAAGAATGTTGTCTGCTACAATTTTGCTTTAAGTGCTTAAGGGTTAAAATATTTTCATAGGTAGTGTATGACATTTCCATCAAACCATTTAACTGTTTCTTTTCGTGAAATATACTGAATATATCACACCCTGTGTTCGGCAGAAAAAAATGTCACTTGGATGCCCTGACTCCAGCAAAAAAAATGTCACTTGTTTCACCTAGATTCGCTAAGGGTTAATAAGAATGACAAAAACAGTCTGCTAATCAAATCACAGAGGTTGGCTCAAACATAAGTTTGACTGGATTTGTAACCAGTCTGGCAAAAATAACTGCACCTGTGGATTCAGAACTATTTTTAAAAGAAACTAGACTTTGTTCTGAAGTAAATTAATGAGGTTGTTTATGCATGATCCCACATCACACCGCAGACTAGAATCCTTAAGTATCAATGCCAAATGCCTTCAGTTTACAAACCAGTCTACTGTATATATCCTGAATATTCGGACATCTTAACTTCAGATAAGGCACTTTTTTTAACCTAAAAGTTTTTTTATATTTTTCTTATTCTCCATGAAAATGTATGTTGTGGATACTCATTAATTTTGAAGTGCCTCATTGAGGCATCCTAACGAGTACCTACAATGTAAGTTTTCATGCAGAAACAAGAAAAAAATATATTGTTTGTATTCAGGTTTTACAGCCAGTCAACCCAATGAGGTCATTTTGAGCACGGTCAGTTTACCTACTCCCACTTTTACTGGACAGGCTTAGTCCTCTAAGTGGTTAACCAGTATTGGGCATTCTTTCGCCAGAAACTGACAACTGCCCTTCTTGAATCAGCAGAGGGGAAAGAATGACTGTAGAAAATATTTCATGATAAAATCTCCACAAAAGAATGTTGCCAACCAGGCGGGAGTCAAACCCGCAACCTCCTGACCACCAGTTGGACACGCACCCAACTGAGCCACCGAGGCCAGCCAAAAAATATATATATCTGAAAACTTTTAATTGGAGCTATTTAACGCTTTACTATATTTGTCCTGAAGTTTGAAAAAGTCCATTTTGCTACCCACTGATACGTCTTAACTCTTTCCCCACTAGTGGCGACTTTTGTCGTCAGCTGATAACTTTTGCAAACAGTTTGGACCCAGAACAGGCCCGCCTGATCTGGATCCAAACAGTCTGACACTCTGATGGTATTCCTGACAGATTCATTTTTTTTTTTTTTTTTAACCCAATGTATACTGAATAAACTCTCCCACACTATATATTGGAAGAGTCCAATTTCAATTTTAGGTACATCCGGCTATGAGATTTACGTATTCCTAGAGAAAAATGGCTATACTATTTGCAAACAGTGTAGACCCTGATCAGACGCCGCGTTCTGCGGCGTCTGATCTGAGTCTGCACTGTTTGCCAATTACCCTTTTACAGGTCTCCGGACTACAATGGGTTAAAAATACAGATGCCGAAAAAGCATGCAAAACTACCCAGCATGCAGAGTTAAACCAGCTGGATTAGTGGCAAACTGTGTAGACCCTGATCAGACACCATATTCTCATTCATTCTGTGGTATCTGATGTGGGTTTACACTCACAGCTCAGGCCTGTTTGTCCAAATACTTAGGGTAAATATGGTATTTATTTGATTCCTGTAAACCCCCTTTAAAAATCTTACCCGCATGTAAGACATGAAAGAATAATACTTAAAACAGTTTGGCTTGTATATGGTGTCAAGTATGCATTCTTGGCCACAATAAGATGCCCTTCCCACAACCAGGAGATCTTAAAAATTGTTTCAGCATCTGACAAAAAACAGTTTCTAAAACACTCGCCAAAAAGAATAAGCAGCCAAAAAGCAAAAAGAAATGTAATTATACAGTTCCTGCACCAGAATATTAACTTAGTAAAACATAAAATCATATAGTTCCCACACAGTAGGATTTCTCAAGTTATTTGCAGTCTAAAAAATGCATTGATATTAGGCTCTACAGTGTGTATCAATTTATCCTAAAAAATACCCTAAATATTCCTACATCTTCACCACTGCTTTCATATCATATCCTATTTGAAATTCTGTCTAAGTATTTAATTAAGTATTTAATTACGCTGCAAGTTCTGCAATACAACCACCATTACTTATGATCTGTGGACACACACCAGTTTTGTTCTGTTTGTTTGTGTTGAGGTTTTACGGCCCAGTCAACCCAATGGGGTCATGTCGAGCGTGGTCAGTTTACCTAGCCACATGTTTACTGGGCAGGCTTAGTCCTCTAAGCGGTTAACCAGTATTGTGCACATTCTTTCGCCAGAAAGTTTTGTTCTGTTTTTTCATTGGTAAAAGCCTGGGAGGAGCTGCTTATTAACCCAATTGCATCAAGTGGACATCTACCACAACTCTGGATCTGTCTACTTCCAACAGCAGGGTGTGGTTAGTTTTTATTATTACTATGTTTAACATATATTCCTGCATTAATGCAAACAGTGTCTGATCTGGGTCTGCACTGTTTGCCAATTACCTTTTTGGGGATTCCCCGACTAAAATAGGCGAATCAAGTAATACTGGAGGCAGAATCCTACTGCTGGAGTCAAAACTTTCTGAACAACCCTTATATGAATCAAAGTGAACAAAATAAATATTTCACTTCTTTGGCTAAATCAAATTGACGGATTACAGTGAATATTAGTTTCTCTAGCTCAATCAAACCGACTAATTCTAGTTCCATTGGCTTGGTACTATAGTCTACATAGCTCCAGAAAGAAGTAGCTATCCACGTAACTTTTTTCTTAATACTCCAAGAAAACATATGTTGTGGTACTCATTAGAAGTGCCTCTGTGAGGCACTTCTAATGAGTACCACAACTTATGTTTCTGTGGAGAAATAAGAACATATCTACTTTTTGGCTGAAAAATTTGCCTTAACTGGAGCTATGTATAGAGTATTGGTAAGCCATTCTAATGAGAGCCATGTACAAGGAAGAGAGTGACATTTAGTGGCCTCAGTGGGTTTCAGTAATTAGACTAATTTCTCCAGACACTACCATATATGGAATTTTTAAATACAATTAAGTGGGTCATGAGAAAATTTGCCTTATACCATTCACACTGTATTTACCTTACACCGTATCTTTCGGATAATAATGGTAGGCAGAATGATGTGAATTAACAGACTAATAGATTCCGACAATTTTACTCCTTACATCTTTCTTCTAAAATGAACAAATCCATTTCCTAACTGCTGATGTGTCTAAATTCCTCAAGAGTGGCCAACTGTGTAGACCCTGATCAGATGCCGCATTCTGATCCAGCTCTAAATGGCCTGTCTGTCCAAATACTTAGTATAAATATCTTAGTTAAAGCGGGTATGCCAGTTTAGGTTATACATAGAAACCTGTGACTTCAGTGGATGACGCAGAAACGTGGCTGCCTTATAAAGGTACATGTCATGTAATTTTGCTATCAAAATTACATGACATGTATCTTTATAAGACAGCCACCTTTCCACATCAACCCCCACTGTTTTAAATCTGTCTCAGAGATGCTCTCTTACACAGGTTTTACTGTATGAACAATATCAGGTAAAATGGATTTTTTTTTTTTTTTCTCACGAGTAGATTCTCATGCAACATCAAGCCTCATTTTCTTGGAAAAGTAAGAAAAAAATCTTCAAACACTGTAATAAACCAAAGTATTGAGAAAGATAGGCCTGTAGACTCCAACCAGATGCCACAGAATGCAATGTCTGATGAGAGTCTATGCAGTTTGCTAATCAACCAGCGATTTTTAGACACGTCAACAGATAGTACATTGTGTTGGGTTTAATGACATGTCAACCCTCCTGGGTCATTTTGTGTCGTCTCCCAGAGAAAGGAAGAAAAGAGATAGAAGAGATAGTAGAGGAGATGAAAGAGTGGGACAGGGAAAAAAGAGGAACAGGAATGAAAGTGAAGAAACAGAAGAAATAAAAAAAAATTCCCCCTCCAACCGTACCTGCTACAAGGACAGCAGGCCTTGCCCAACTGGAAGCCAATATCAGTTGGACGCCCCGTTGACATAAGATACATGACGCCTTCGCCACACACAACCACAAATGACATCGAAATATTAATACAATTAAGGCAAATACTTTGGGTAAATATAGTACGCTTATAACAACAGCAACCAGTCATCAGGCAGGTTGACATTACTTTGGAAAAATTCCCCAATAAATTACTGGAATAATGAAGACACTTCTGTCATTCTCCAGACCCTCAGATGTTCATCACTGAATATTGCCACTTACTCCTTACTATGCAGTATTGTCATTACCATATTTACACTAAATATTGGGACACCTTAACTCTTTACCATAATTGTCGTAAAATTTGAACAAGTCCACTTCACTACATGTTGATGTGTAGAAAATATTACTGGATGTGTTGCAAACAGTGTAGATCCTGATCAGATGCTGCAGAACTGTTTCCGCAGACCCATCTATCCAAAAACTTTGGGTTATTACTGTACCCTAAATATTCAGACAACCTTTACCTCTCTCTGGGCTAAATCAGCTGACGACAAATTGACGTTTTCTAATTTTTCCCAGAAAAATGGATTTGATATTTCATGCAAATTGTCTCCACTGGGAAAATAAAAGAAATATTTCAAAATGTCATCTGCTGAAAATTTTACCCAGATTGCTTAGTGTTAACTCCTCGCCATGCCTGTCCTAAATTTTGAACAGATTGAGTCTACTACCTACTGATACCTTAACCATTACCACTCTCTGGGCATTTTCAGCAGACGGCAAATTGATATTTTTCTTATATTTCCCAGAAAAACAGGATTTGACATTTCATACAAATTGTTTCCTCAGGAGACAATTTGCATGAAATATTGAATCCTGTTTTCTTGGAAAAATAAGAAAAATGTTTCAAAATGTTGTCTGCTGAAAATTTTACCCAGAGCGCTAAGCATTAAGAAACTGCTGGATGAGTAGCAAACAATGTTGATACTGATCAGACACTGCTTGTTCATGGCTGGCTGTCTGAATAGTAAGGGTATATATGGTACCATAATTCATTCCATCTGCAGCATGTCAGATGGAAGCCCCATGCCGAATTCCCAGAGTTCCAAGCAAGAGTAGTATATATTAACATAAACCAAAATAAGAAGACTTTTCAACCAAAAGGTATGTGTACTTTTTCTTATTTCTACATGAAAACATGCTGCAAGTACTCATCAGAAGCACCTCGGTGAGGTGCTTCTAATGTGTGCCTGCAACATGTTTTTGTGCAGGAATAATAATATATACCTGATATCCCCGTATCGTATCTAAGGTGACTGTATTGTTACAGCCCTACCCCACTTATTTGGGGCTATGATCTAAGTCTATCATTTTCCCCTAAACATACAGTTTGGGTACATTAGAGTAGCATTGCCAACACAGTGATGTTACTGGGTATTCTGAACATCTTTTGGTGAAAAAAGTTTCAAAATATTCCTTTATTTAAAGTTCTGTTATTATCTATACTGTCTAGCTACTGACCAACTTAGACATGCAATAACTTTATTCTACATTTTTTTTTTTTTTTTTTTTTTAGTTGCATCTTGCAGACCAAAGATTGCATAAAATAATTTAACATGCTGGGTACAAATTTCAGCAGACAACATTTTGAAATACTTTTCTTGGAAAATAGGATTTGACATTTCATGCAGATTGTCTCCAAGGAGACAATTTGCATGAAATGACAAATCCTATTTCTGGGGAAAATAAGAATAACATCAATTTATCATCTGCTGCATTTGACCATAGTGTGCTAAGTGTTGTAAAGACATGGTCGTAACAAGCTTGAAGAACATGTTTCCATGGAGAAATAAGAGAACCATTCATCTCATCTGGAGGACAGTAAGACAGCTTGATAGATCAATGCCTTTTCTTTCAAACGTTCTTTAACCCTTGTTATGCTGAATATATTAAGATGCCACGCCTACTTCTAATTTCCAGCCAATCAGACTACTTGATCCGGGTTTTTGATAGAAATTCACATATTTAATGACAAACAGTGCAGATCCAGATCAGTTGGCTTCTTCAGAAGCCAACCCATCTGGATCTACACTGTTTGCTAAGACTGGGCATGTAGTGTTCAGCAAGAGAAGGGCTAACCCTTAGCACTCTGGGTAAAAATTTCAGCAGACAACATTTTGAAATATGTTTAGAAAACAGGTTTAGACATTTCATGCAAACTGTCTCCAATGGACATAATTTGCCAGAAATGTCAAATCCTGTTTTCTTGGAAAAATATGAAAAATGTCACCAGTATTTCATCAACTGAATTTGCCCTGAGTGTAGCAAAGATTAAGGGTTTAACAGAACTCTCAAGTTCTAATTTATCAAATGGAGCAGCCAAGAGTTATGAGGATGTTAATTATTCATGGCAGTCAATATTGCTTTTACTAACACCAAAATTTGCTTCATTAATTCCAGAAGCATGCTCTCTCACATTTCTTCTTTTTATATTTCACTTCAAAGGCACATCTACATATTAAGTATAACAACCTTCTCCACCCCCCCCCCACCCCCAATCCCATCCCAACCCCCTGACACTCGCCTGGGCCATTTCATTAAGCACAGTTTGGTGCAAAAATAACAAAATTATCTTCTAAATATGCCATTTATCTGTGCATATGATGATGATGATGATGATGACAGTTTAGGTGTTTTACGCCCCCTTCAATATTATTCCAAGTCATATTGAGATGATGGAAGGATGATAATGAAAGACTGTGCATTGCTGTATAGTTATGAGCTGTATTCTACCTCAGGAGGATTCGAATCCTGGACCTTGTGATCCTAAGTACTTGGCCACCCCAGCGCTTCTATCTGTGCATGTGAGTCTGGCCCTTAGATGTATTTGCAGCAATGACAGCTTTTTGATGTTTAAACATCCCATCAATGGGGTTTCAATCATTCTGGGATGCTGCTGAGGTGACAATATGATAAAGGCTGCACAATGTAACACTGTACAGTCAAGAGAAGACGTGCCCTGGGCAGAACATCAGGTGTTCACCACCAGTCCCTCTCAATAAAATGTGAAAAAAAAAAAAAAAAAAATCTGGGTCCAGGTTATCAAACAGCGTTTTTTTTTTTTTGTTATTTTTTTTGTTTTTGTTTTTTTAACCTATTTTAGTCTGAAGATCCCAAAATAGGGTAATTACAAATAGCCCAACATTTCAACTCTTCCAATATATAGTGAGGGGGGAGTTTATTCAGTCTAAAATGTTAACTGTAAAAATATTAAGCAAAACTACTGGCTCAGTAATGTCCCAATGAAGCCTTGAACATTCTGCAGACTAAGACATTCTCATACCGACTGTCAACTAAACTGCCTATAATACTGTATTGCATGAATGCATTCCACACATTTAAATTTTAAATAAGCTGCAACATCAGATAAGGGATTACAGCATATGCGAACAGGGAAAGCCCAAATTAGCTTGCAAGGCCTGAATTAACCCTTAAACTGCAAATCACAACAATTGTTGTCTGCTTTGTCATCTGCTTGTGATTTTAAAAGTCATTTTTGCAAATAGTGTGGACTCAGATCAGACTGCTCCTTTAGGAGCAGTCTGATCAGGGTCCACACTGTTTGCCTGTATGCAAAAATAGGTTTGAAAAGTTTGCAAGAATATTCAGCAGACAACATAAAAAACAGACATTTTCAGATGCAGGTTTTCTTGGCATTTTAAGGGTTAAACTTTACCTCTCTCTGGGCTAATAATAATTCAGATGACAGAATGATATTTCTCTTATTTTTTTCCTAGAAAACAGGATTTGACATTTCATGCAAATTGTCTTCTGGGGAGACAATTTGCATGAAATGTCAAAGCCTGTTACCTGGAAAAATAAGAAAAAATATTTAAATATGTTGTCTGTTGAAAAATTTACCCAGCATGCTAAGCGTCAAATAAAGTGCATCATCAGATAATGGATTAAAGCATATATAGACAGGGAAGGCCCATATTAGCTTGCAAGACCTGTATTATCCCTTTGTAGTCGGGAGACCTGTAAAAGGGTAATTGGCAAACAGTGCAGACCCAGATCAGACGTCGCATAATGTGGCGTCTGATCAGGGTCTCCAATGTTTGCAAATATTTTAGCCACTTTTCTCTAGGAATATGTAAATCTCATAGCCGGGTGTACCTAAAATTGAAATTGGACTCTTCCAATATATAGTGTGGGAGAGTCTATTCAGTATACAATGGGTTAACTTTTACCATAATCTGGGCTGAATCAGCAGACACCAAATTTATAGTTTTCTTAGTTTTCCCAGAAAACAGGATTTGATATTTCAGGCAAACAATCTCCTCAGGAGACAATTTGCATGAAATTTCAAAGCTTATTTTCTGGGAAAAAAAAAAAATATTTCAATATGACATCTACTGGAACTTTTACTCACCATGTTAAGTGTTAATCCTTGAAGACGCACTCAAAATTACAGAAGAAACCACTAAAACAAGAGGACCATGCCTATATCGCTCACATGAGATAACAGATTTGTTTTTTATGAATCATGATGGTTTGAATAATCTTGGTAGGGGGTCACCAAAGGAACATTTCTGCAAAACTATATTGAAATCGGTCCAGTGGTTTCTGACAAAAAGATTTTTAAAGTTTTCTATATAGATATATAGGCAAAATAAGCCCAGCCCCCTGGCAACTATGTTTTTTGACAACTCATGATGCCTTGAACAATCTTGGTAGAGGGTCACCAAAGGAACATTTCTGCAAAATGATATTGAATCAGTATACGTATAGTGGTTCTGGCAAGAAGATTTTTAAAGCTTTTTTTTTTTCTTCTGGTTGCCATGGCAACCAAAATTCTGCATGGACTCCATACCTTTGAACAAAATATATTCAGTCAGTATCACCCAAGGATCATTCCTGTGAAATTTGGTTGGTTAAGAACACATCAGACCAGTTAGCACTTCAGACTGTGGATCATTAGGTCCCAGGTTCAAACCCCACTGGAAGTAAATTCAACTTATGACTACAGCAGTTCTTAAACTGTTTCTGTAGGTGCTGTTCTAACTGTTTGGTCTCCAATAGCTGTCATGTGTTATGCATAAACAGAGAAATATTTTAGTTAAAAACAAGATAGCTGTCCCTCAGACAATTCTAACTTTGGAATTCCAGAATTGCTTTTGCCTTTAGACTGAATAAACTCTCCCACACTATTTATTGGAAGAGTCCAATTTCAATTTCATAGGTATGTCAGGCTGTGTGATTAAGGGCTAAAATTTAAAATTATTTGCAAATGGTGAAGACCCAGATCAGATGCTGCAGAATGCAGCATCTGATCTGGGTCTGCACTGTTTGCCAATTTCCATTTAGGGGAGTCTCCAGATTAGGGTTAGACTATTCTTTTAACTGTTCCAGCATCCCATCTGGTCTTAAAAAGGAGGTGCCAAATTATTTTCTTTCAATTAATTTTCACATGCAATAAATGTTTGTCTGGTGTTTGTTATTTGTTCCAGACCACAATTATTGTCTTACTAGACACTCCCTAGACATATGTATGAAGAAACAAAAAAAAAAAAAAAAGTTGGTCCTTATCAGTGCACAAGATAATTCTGAAGCTTCTTATTTCTCCAAACAACAATATTAAAGGATCTTTGAGGAATACTGCATTACAGAAGTAGTTTTAAGGTGATCACTGAACTTTGTTTTCTGGACAAGAAAGATGCTGTATTCCACCTAATTACCACACTATGCAACTAGGTTTTTCAAAATTATTGGAAATCTTATAACAGTAAAATGCCCTGGGCAGCTTTAAAGAAAGATCAGCAAAGGACTTCATGAGATGATTATTTAACCCTTGTCCTGCTGAATAAATTAAGATGCCACGCCCACTTCTAATTTTCAGCCATTCAGATTACTTGATCCAGATTGTTGCTATAAATTCACATACTTGATAGCAAACAGTGCAGATCGAGATCAGTTGGCTTCTTCAGAAGCCAACTGGTCTGGATCTACACTGTTTGCAAAGGCAGGGTATATCCAGGTTCAGCAGGACTAGGTTTAATAATGCTTATGTAATCTCTTTGTAAAGGTATATGTCATTGAAATTCATTTGAATTGCCTTGACTTGTCGGCAGTGGTAAAGGTTAAACATTTTGTAAGTTGGCACAGAACCTAATCAGTCTGTTAATGCACAGGCTCCGGATGGGTTGGAGTTAAACCATATTTCGAGGGTTGAGCGCAAGACTATAGTAAATCAAACATATTTTTTTAAACCCTTGTTTAGGGGCAACTTGGACCCCTTTGTAAACAATGCAAATTTAGGTGCCATTGCTCATACGAGCAATGGCACCTAAATTTTCATTGTTTACAGAAAGAAATGATGTAATCTTCATAACGCCTTCATGGTGAGGAGATTAGGTTTGGGGAAAAACAACTTACGCCAGTCTTGCGCTCAACCCTCGATTTAACAGCCCAGTCATGTTGAACGGGTCTGTTTACTAGTTACTACACCAGAATTTTTCCCCGAGTAGGCTTAGTTCTCTAAATGGTAACCAGTATTTATGCACATTTTTTCACCAGAAACTGACAGCTGCCCTTCTTGAATCAGCGGAAGGGAATGACTATAGAAAATATTTCATTTTATTTTATATATTTTATATATTTTATTTTCCACTTATGAGTGAGGCCGGACCCTTTTGGGATCAAACCCATCACCTGATCACCAGTTGGACATGCATCTGACTGAGTCACCAATGCGCAGGTTGATCTGGGCCTACATTGATTGCATATGTCATTCGGATGTTTTCTGTTTGGAGGGGAACATTTTGTGCTTGTTTGATCCCAGGTGCTCAGTGTTTACATCATGGATTATTACACATCATTTGAAAATACAAGATTCCTTTTTCCCTCAAAAATGTTATTGATATATATACTGAGTGTCATCAGTATTTTTCCAATCTTATTCTAGCTTCTTCCATATGGTTATGGTATTTACCGTATGTATTCGGACAGATAGGCCTGAGCAAACAGTGTAAACCCAGATGAGAAGCCGCAGCTCATCAAGGTCTAAACTGTTGCCACTCATCCAGCATTTTTTAGACACAACAAAGGGTAGTAAATTGTACTTGTTCAAATATTTCGAACAAGTAAAGTACGGAGATGAGGTGTCTGAATACTTGGGGTAAATATGGTAATTGTATCTTCATACATATTTTTCTTCTACATGAAATGTTGCTGGCAAGGTAGTTGTAATAAGTACATAATTTTATTATAACCTACATTTTTTGTGGAAAAATAAGAAAAATATCAAGACTTTTTAACTGGAAAAATGGGCCTTATCTGAGCCATACTGTGTGCTCCATAAAGCACACCTTTATGTTACTGTATGTTTTAGACAGCACTGTTCTGGTACTGAACAGCAGCCCAGTTCATTTAACCCTTGTCCTGCTGAATAAATTAAGATGCCATGCCCACTTCTAATTTTCAGCCAATCAGATTACTTGATGCAGATTGTTGCTATAAATTCACATACTTAATGGCAAACAGTGCAGATCCAGATCAGTTGGCTTCTTCAGAAGCCAACTGATCTGGATCTACACTGTTTGCAAAGGTAGGGTATATCCGGGTACAGCAGGACAAGGGTTAATAATCATTGCCTCAATATAAATGCTTAGCATTCAAGGTAAAATTTCAGCAGATGTTTTGAAATGTTCTTATTTTTCCCCGAAAATTGGTTTTAAATTTTAAACAAATTGTCTCAGATTAAGTAGTGTTCAAATTTTAAGAGAAGTACAGCAAGGTGTTAGTGTCCAAATAATAAGGATAATAAAGGAATCACATATCAATCTCACACATTGCAGCAGAGCCTAGTCAACAAAGCTATAAAAGAGTGACAGAGTATCCTGTCTTATTTTCCCTTCCACATTTAACCCTTATCATGCTGAATTAATTAAGATGCCATGCCCACTTCTAACTGTCAGCCAATCAGATTCCTTGATCCAGATTTTTTATATAAATTCACATATCTAATTGCAAACAGTGCATCCCCAGATCAGTTGGCTTCTGGATCAACATTGTTTGCCCCAACTGATCTGGATCCACACTGTTTGCAAAGTCAGGGTATATCTGATTCAGCAGGTAAGGGTTAATTCTAAGGAAACAATTTACATGAAATGTCAAGGCTATTTAAAAAATATTTTCAAATGTGTTCTGCTGACATTTAAATAATACAAGCAGATGCGACAAAACTAAGCTGCTAAATTAGGTATTTATCGCTTTGATTTTTTGATTACAAGAAACTCAATCTTTCCACAGTTTTTAACAAAAATACAGAAAATTTGGTCACCCAGATATTTCCACCCAATATCCAATATCCTTGAGACTAATTAGACAATTTGATGAGTTCTATCTAAATAACCAATATGTGAAATCAGATACTTTAACCTTTACAACTCTCACGGCAATTTCAGCCTACGACATATTCATGATATTTTTCTTATTTTTCTCAGAGAATTTCTTGCAAACTGTCTCCTAAGGAGACAATCTGCATGAAATGTCAAAGCCTATTTTCAGGGAAAAAATAAGAAAAATATTTCAAAATGTCGTTGGCTGAAATTTTTACCCAGAATGCAGAGCATTCACCAAGACACTACTGATAATAGCACACAAATAGCTATTGTTTAGGCCCTGAGCATTAATGTGAAATAAATTGATGGTCCACTGATAAACTTCCTTATTTGAGCATGTGAATGTATGCTTAATGCATAATTAAATAGTACCTATAGGACTTGTTAACCCACTGTAGTCGGGAGACCCATAAAAGGGTAACTGGCAAACAGTGCAGACCCAGATCAGATCAGATGCCACAGAACGTGGCATCTGATCAAGGTATCCACTGTTTGCAAATAGTTTAGCCATTTTTCTTTAGGAATATGTAAATTTCATAGCCCGCTGTACCTAAAATTGAAATTGGACTCTTCCAATATATAGTGTGGGAAAGTCTATTCAGTCTACAATGGGTTACGGAGTGTTTTAATGAGACCTCTAGGATAAATTTTCTTATTTCTTCATAAAAAATTATGTTGTAGGTACTCATTAGAAGCGCCTCACCGAGGCGCTTCTAATGAGAACCCACAACATATAATTTTATGGAGAAATGGAGAAAATTATCCCAGAATCATCATCAAATGCTCATCATCCTCTGGTACCCAGTTTACCCGACAGTGACGGCCTACCCTCAATGCCTTTCAGAGTGTTACTAAGGAACTCTGTGTTTACCCTTAAGTATTTGGACAAACTTGCCTGCGCAAATAGTGTAGATGCATATCAGTGTCTATACTGTTTGCCACTCATCCAGCAATATTTTATACACAACAGTGAGTAATAAAATTAGAGCAGAATCAACAACATTAATGTCTATACTCTCCCAAGAGCATATTTCCAATGTTTGGTAACATTTGCATGCACTGAAACTATTAAGACACCTCTGCACTATTCTTTGTCATCAGTATCACATAAAAATTATTTATCATAATTGATTCTGGACACATTTAGCAATTCTAAGTGGGATCTAGAGGATACTGCAGTCAATACACAAATATAAGTCAATCTAATTCTCAACATCTCAGCCATGTCATAGGAAAAAGAACATATGCAAACAATACAGTCCAAACCAGGTCTTTGTAGTCAGCAGATAAAGTGATGATGATGATAATGATGGTAGCTGGTAGGGTGATACACAAAATATGAAGAAACTTTTATAAAAGAAAAGAACATGTATCTACTGAAAGTATTGGGATTCCCTTTTAACTCTTTGCAATACTTGCATATACTAAAATTTTGCCGTAAGTTAGAGCAATTCCATTCACTACCTCACTACCTTTCATGTCTCTATGAAAATGCTAGAAGTGACAGTGACTAGACGAGTGTTCTCATTAGGATTTTAAAAATAGGAAGTCCAAAAGCCATTTTAGGCCAAAAAATAGGAGTCCTATAATAATGCTAAATTCCTCTAAAAACAGGAGTCCCAGCCACCAAAATAGGAATCCAGGACTCCATATCTGGACTTTACAAGGAACTGGTAGACCCTGACATTATGCCACATTCTGCAATCTGTGTTGTCTGATCTTGACCTAAACTTTTTGATCAGGCAGAAAGAGAGGTGGTGGGAAGAGAGAACTGGTAGCAGCTCCTTGAACCTCTTCCAGGCAGTTTTCATGTGTTGTTGTTGAAGGTTCACAGCCACCGGCTGCTGAAAGCATGTCTCGTTGATAGCAAAAAGAAGCTACCACCTCCTACATAGCCCAACAAATCCTGTTTGATGGGGCTAATTTGTTTAGCAACAATGAATTGTTGGCATAATAATGAACCAGTTTCAAGTGATACTTCAACAATAAATCCATTTGCACTGGTTTTGTGACTGAAACCTGAGATTTGTTTTTTTGTTGTTTTTTTTTTTGTTGTTGTTTTTATCATTTCCTTGAAAACAGGATCTGACATTTCATTTAGTATCATCCTCTATTTTTCTTTATGCCCCCACCATTCAAAGAATAGTGGAAAGGGCATATAGTGTTACCCCTGTCCGTCATCCATCTATCCCTCTCCGTCCATGTCAGAGATGGCGTTAGCAATTTGCGTTTTTTAAGTGTTTCAAGCGGGGGCATCTGTGTTCTTTGGACACATTTCTAATCTGTTTGTTTTTTGTTGTTGTTTTTTCTAAAAAGCACACCCCAAGTTCTTGTCTCTGAGATAATTTGAACAAAATACATTCAGTGGAATATAAAACAAAGAAAAAAAAAAAAAGCCACTCGTCTGCTGTCTGCTCATTTTACCTTACAGAGTGCAAAACATTAAAATACATTTCTTCTTCACCTTTTGATCTAGTATCATATGATAAAACTGATTTGCAGACCATACCAAAATAATGTTTTTTCGTTAGTTTTTGAAAAAATAATGTTTGATACTTCATGCGAAGTGTCTGCTTAGAACACAGTCCACAAGGAAATGTCAGATCAAATTATTTTTGCAGGAAAAAAACATGTTTGATTATGTCTGCTGCTGCTGCGACTGGCACTTTTAATGGTCAACACCTAGATGTATTAACAGAGAAAATAGGTTTTGACAGTTCACGCATGGAATTTCAGCAGGCATTTTGAAGTATTTTTTTCTTATTTTTCCCAGAAAATAAGATCTGACATTTCAGGAAAATTGTCTCCTCGGGAGACACTTTGCATGAAATGTCAAAGCCTAGTTTCTGGAAAAAATAAGAAAAACTTTGTTTGTCGTCTGCTGTATTAGCCCAGCCAGTGGCAAAGATTAATTTACCTAAAATCAAATAAACTTACCTAAAATACAATAAATCCTTCAAATTGCAAAAGATATTCCCAAAGAATGATGATAAATACTTCCTATGGGGAAGAAAGTGGCTGAAAGTCTTACAAGTTCAGAAATTGCTCACACAAACAAAAACAGAACTTTCTAACACCAAAGTCACAAGATTTCTTTCACAAGCAAAAACTACAAACTTGCACTCCTTAAACTTTCCCTGTTTTTTTTGTTTTTTTTTTTTAATCAAAGTGACATTTTGTGATTTAAAACTTTGTTAAAATGAACTTCCAAGATCTGCCTAGCATGTGGAAAAGCAGTTTATTTATTATCTGTCACCATACTGTTATCACCTACTCTTTCAAATGGCTGCTAATCAATGGCTTTCAGTTCATCCAGCAGTAAGCAAAGACTGCTACCAGACTATTAGAAAGTCAATATAATTTAGTGTGAGAGGAAATTTTATGAGTACAGGAGTTCATCACAAAACTTGGGTGAGAGACATGGGTCTCAAAGTAATAATGCATATCCATATTAACACATTTTAGATAACAGACTCCCCTACACTATATATTGGAAGAGTCCAATTTCAATTTCAGGTATATCAGGCTATGTGATATACATATTCCAACAGAAAAATGGCTAAACTATTTGCAAACAGTACAGACCCTGATCAGACACTGCGGATTGGTGTCTGCACTGTTTGCCAATTACCTTTTTGGGGTCTCCAGACTGTTATGGGTTAAAACAATTCAAACTAATATGTCTTAAAAAACAATTTTTGAAAAACTTTATTAGCCACAAATTGACAATACTACCGTATATATTTAAATTAATGCATATTTCCTTTATGTCTTTTTATTTATTTCTAAAATATTTGGGCAGTGTAATTAATAGGTGATGGGCAGATGTAACTTGTTGGCTGTTTAACTCTTAAAGCACCAAGCAAAATTTGCAGCAGAAGACATTCTAATCTGTTTTTGTCATGTGCAGCATTTGGGATTGGTGCTTTGTTAATAGTACAGGCTAGAATTAATGGGAACTAATTAGAAGCCATTGACAGTGATTTCCCCTTCTACATGTACTTTTTTACCTCTTTAATCCTTGTCATGCTGAATAAATTAAGATGCCACGCCCACTTCTAATTTCCAGCCAATCAGATTACTTGATCCGGGTTTTTGATAGAAATTCACATATTTAATGACAAACAGTGCAGATCCAGATCAGTTGGCTTCAGAAGCCAACTGATCTGGATCTACACTGTTTGCTAAGACGGGCATGTCGTGTTCAGCAAGAGAAGGGTTAATAATACAGGTTACAAATATAGGTATATTATTAGCAGCCAATAGGCAGAATTTTTTCCATTACTTTTACTTAATATTTGTCTTTTCACTTTCAGCATTTTCCCCCATATTTTCCATATTGAATCCTTGAAAATTACAGGCTACTTTTCTGTTAGCAAACAGGGCTTGGTATAGTTAATAACAAGAGGCCCACGGGCCACAACTCGCTCACCTGAGTGAAACCGCCACTGCAGATATGCAGATGGCATGCAACATTTTTCCAATACTCTTATGACAAGGCAATGGCTTAAACAGTTTTTGAAATATCTTGCTTACAAGGTTAAAATGCTGAAATTTTCAAAACGTTAAAAGTAAAATAAGTCACCCCCAATGCCTCCTACCAACTTTTGAGTCAACTGGCATTTCGGTGCAGTAGAAGAAGCAAAAAATAGATTTTCAAGATGGCTGCCATCTTGGATTTCCGATCGGAATGATTATAGCTATTTTCTGATCTACAAGTCACCCTGATGCTTCCTACTAAGTTTCAAGTCAATTGACTTTTAGGTTTAAGAGAAGAAGCGAAAAATTGATTTTCAAGATGGCTGTCATGGAGGCCATCTTGGATTTCCAATTGGCACGATTTGAGCTATTTTTTATGTACAAGTCATCCCGATGCTTCCTAGCAAGTTTGGAGTCAATTGGCCTTTCGGTTCAGGAGAAGAAGCGAAAAATAGCTTTTCAAGATGGCTGCCATGGTGGCCATCTTGGATTTCTAATCAGCACAATTTTAGCTATTTTTGATTTATAAGTCACCCCAATGCTTCCTAACCAGTTTGGAGTCAACTGGCTTTTGGGTTTCGGAGTAGAAGCGAAAAATAGATTTTCAAGATGGCTGCCATGGTGGCCATCTTGGAATTTGGACCGACACGATTTTAGCTATATTTGATCTACAAGTCACCCTGATGCTTCCTAGCAAGTTTGGAGTCAATTGGCCTTTCGGTTCAGGAGAAGAAGCGAAAAAGATTTTCAAGATGGCGGCCATGGCGGCCATCTTGGATTTCCGATCAGAACGATTTTAGCTATTTTTTTATCTACATTTCACCCTGATGCTTCCTACCAAGTATCGAGTCAATTGGCCCTGGGGTGTAGGAAGAGTAGGCCTTTAAAGCAATTGTTCACGCCGCATGACCCATGATGGACGACGGACATTGACTGACCACAATAGCTCACCATGCGAACTTCATGCTCAGGTGAACTATAAATCTGAGCAAATTTGGCTCGGTGGCTTCAGAGAAGTCGTCAAATTCTCAACAATTTTCCCATATAAATGTTATGGGGCTCATACAAATGCATAGGGAAGCAAACTTGACCTTGCCGTAAAAAGGTCAAATGTCAACGTACGATAATCTTTTCAGCAATTTTGGTAGATCTCCTGTCCCTGATGATTTGTGCACAGATTTAGCCCCAAGGCATCCTCAGTTCTGAAGAAGAAGATTTTTAAAGGGTCTTACCATATATGGGCATGGTGGCCATCTTGGTCGACCTACCGCGACCATTTTAGCAATCTTTCGTTCCCCTGACTTAAGAAGGCACAATATGAAATTTGAGCAAATTTGGCTCAGTGGCTTCAGAGAAGAAGAAATTTAAAATTCTCAACAATTTTCCTATTCAAATGTATGGGGCTCATACAAATGCATAGGGAAGCAAACTTGATCCTGCTGTAAAAAGGTCAAATGTCAACGTACGACAATTCTTTTGGAAACTTTGGTAGACCTCTCCTTCCCGATGATTTGTGCAAAGATTCAGCCCCAAGGCATTCTCGGTTCTGGAGAAGAAGATTTTTAAAGGTTTTTACCATATATGGGCATGGCGGCCATCTTGGTCAACAGACCATGAAAATTTTAGCAATCTTTTGTTTCCCCACCCTAAGGTGGCTCCATATGAAATTTGAACAAAATTAGCTCAGAGGCTTCAGAGGAGAAGTCGTTTGAAACTCTTAACAATTTTCCCATTCAAATGTATAGAGCTCATACAAATGCATAGGGAAGCGAACTTGACCTTGCCGTAAAAAGGTCAAACGTCAACGTATGATAATTCTTTTAGCAACTTTGGTTGACCTCTTGTCCCCGATGATTCGTGCAAAGATTCAGCCCCAAGGCATCCTCGGTTATGGAGAAGAAGATTTTTAAAGGTTTTTACCATATATGGGCATGGCGGCCATCTTGGTCAACGGACCGCGACAATTTTAGCAATCTTTTGTTTCCCCACCCTAAGGTGGCTCCATATGAAATTTGAACAAAATTAGCTCAGAAGCTTCAGAGGAGAAGTCGTTTGAAACTCTTAACAATTTTCCCATTCAAATGTATAGAGCTCATATAAATGCATAGGGAAGCGAACTTGACCTTGCCGTAAAAAGGTCAAACGTCAACGTACGACAATTCTTTTAGCAACTTTGGTTGACCTCCCGTCCCCGATGATTCACGCAAAGATTCAGCCCCAAGGCATCCTCGGTTATGGAGAAGAAGATTTTTAAAGGTTTTTACCATATATGGGCATGGCGGCCATCTTAGTCGACGGACCGCGACCATTTTAGCAATCTTTCGTTCCCCCACCCTAAGGAGGCTCCATATGAAATTTGAGCAAAATTGGCTCAGCGGCTTCAGAGAAGAAGTCGTTTGAAAATGTTAACGGACGGACGGACGGACGGACGGACGACGGACGAAAAGTGATCACAATAGCTCATCCTGAGCAGAGCTCAGGTGAGCTAAAAACACCTAATTTTAACGTTTCTTTTAATTTTAACGTTTCTTTTAATTCATTTCAGTGGAGACAATGTGAAAGGAATAGCAAAATGTATTTTATGTCTTGTATATTATGTTGGGAGATACGAGCTACATCCCATAAAAAGCATACTTTATACATATGCAAACTTAAGCCCTCAAGAGGCCCATCAAAGCAGGATTATAATGGGATTTCAGAGCCTACATTTTCACTAAGAAATAAACTACAAACATTTTCAAGTTTGAATTTCACTGGGAATTTAGTGCAAATCAATTAATTCTTGTGGTTTCAATGAACCTTATTATCTTGATCACTAATAAGATTTAACTGAAAAGGTTGATGATATGATTGGCTGAAAAACGACTTTGTGTCAATTTACACACACACTATATTTTTTTTTTAAACAAAATAGTGTTCTGATATTTTTCTTATTTCTCCCAAGCATATATCGTGGGCACTCATTAGGAACACCTCATTAGTATCCACAATATATAATTTTGTGAAGAAGACAAATATTATGTAGATACCCTCTCTTATCTGGAGTTATATACAGTCCACCCATTATCTCGATGTCCAAGGGACTCTCTGAAATTCTTCGAGATATCTGTACCTCAACAAAACAGATTTGCATATTTGAGTAAAAAAAAAACAAAAAACAATTCTAGCATCCACATTTCACAAATGAATATGTAGTTTGACTCCTTAAGTTAGAGATCTATTGAAAATATTGTGGAAGATGGAGAATTTGCTTTCTCCATCTTTTCCACAATATTTTGTTACAGGTTGTTAGATTTCCATGCTTATAAATGGACCAGATTTTCACTTCGAGCTAAGCGGTTATTCAAGATTAAGCTAAGTCGAGATACCGAGAGTCGACTGTATATCCCAAGTGAAACCACCTCCAGAATAAGCTTGACAGTGACAGGAAAAAATATAAGTGAAGATACCCAGGAAATGCCGAAAGACACATCATACCGCCAGCCATCTCTGGTTGCAATTAAAACCCATGTTATTACCCCTGTATATTTATAATACTAGTCTTTAACCCTTGTCCTGCTGAATAAATTAAGATGCCACACCCACTTCTAATTTTCAGCCAATCAGATTACCCGATCTGGATAGTTGCTATAAATTCACATACTTAATGGCAAACAGTGCAGATCCAGATCAGTTGGCTTCTTCAGAAGCCAACTGATCTGGATCTACACTGTTTGCAAAGGCAGGGTATATCCGGGTTCAGCAGGACAAGGTTTAAAACCCATGTTATTACTCCTGTATATTTATAATACTAGTCTTTAAAGACTTGTGTCTGGATTTTATTGATTAATATCTGATCAAATAAAATGTTAAATTCTATCTAGTTCTACTTTATCAGCTTACTTCCCTAAACCAAATAAACAAGATAGAACAGGATTTCACACTGCTTATCAGCAGGATAAGGCAGAGCTGAAATACAGATTAATGCTTTGCATGCTGGGTAAAAATTTCAGCAGACAACATTTTGAAATATTTTCTTATTTTTCCTAGAAATTTGGATATGACACTTCATGCAAATTGTCTCCTTTGGAGACAATTTGCATGATGTGTCATATCCAACTTCCTAGGAAAAATAAGAAAAATATCATCTGTTTGTCGTCTGCTGAATCTGCCTATAGCTTGGTAAGTGCTAATGATGTACTGAGATCAAGATTTTTCTTATTTTCTTTCTCCCATAAATTCCTATTTGTGGGTACTCATAAGAATTGCCTTGTTGTAGCAATGGTTCTTAGCCTATACCATTCTGTGGGCAAATTCAGCAGACATTTTTTTTTTTTTTCCTTTTTAAATTTCCCAGAAAATAGGCTTTGACATTTCATGCAAATTTTCTCCTATTTGCTGAGAAAAATATTTCCAAATATTTCAGAATGTTGTCTGCTGAAATTTTTACCTAGCATGCTAAACGATAACACCCACATCTTTGCTTGTGTTGAGGTTTTACGGCCTAGTCAACCCATTAGTGTCATGTCGAGTATAGTTGGTTTACCGAACCCCACTTTTCCTGAGCAGGCTTAGTCCTTTAAGTGGTTAACCAGTACTGATGCACATTCTTTTGCCAGAAACTGTCAACTGCCCTTCTTGAATCATCAAAAATATTTCATTAAAGAATGCTGCCGGACCCTCTATTCAGAAGAATTGATTTTGTTGGGTTTTTTTACACGAGTTTACCCAGAATTCATTGTCTCATTAGCATCCCCACAGAAGGCATTGAGTACCCATAAGATATACTTTGGTGCAAAACTAATAAAATTGATACTAAATTTTCACCAAAATTATTGACTTAATCTGGACTCATTACATAAAATAGGGTTTTCTGTGGCATAGCTCCTATCAGACAGAATAGGAGTTGTTTTTGACCAGAAAGATGTTGGTATTTTGATTATTTTTTCTTGGAAATATGATGTGGATATAACCCGGCCTCAGTAGCACAGTCAGATGTGCGTATGACTGGTGATCAGGAGGTTGCAGGTTCAACCTCTGCCATTTACCTAAATCCAAAAATATAGGAACAGTGATGGTTTTGTTTGACTGTGTAGAGGTTTTACGGCTTCAATGCAATAGGTCATGTTGAGTGCGGTCAGTTTACTTTGCCAAAAGTTTACTGGGCAGGCTTAGTCCTCTAAGCAGTTAACTAGCATTGTGCTCATTCCTTCTCCAGCTTCTTGAATCAGCGGAAGGGTATGATCACAGAAAATATTTCATGATCAATCTCTAAGAAAGAATGTTGCAGACCCGGCGGGGGTTGAACCGCAACTGATCACCAGTCAGATGTGCATCCAACTGAGCCATTGAGGCTGGCGAACAATGATGGTCTAGACCAGACTGTGCAACTAGTCTGATCTGAGCCTTTACTTTTTAAGTACATCCAGCGGGGACTGTGAAGCAGTTCCCCGAACCACGGAACAGTTCGGCGTGCAGACGCACCACTATAGACTACCGATGTGACCAGTGATGTGTGTGACCAAAAATGTGATGGTCCAACAAACGCTTGGGTGGATCGGTGCTTATACCTAATTTGGCAGAGACTATTGACACGGCAGCCGTGCCGATAATAGCAACAAAACAGCAAATAACGCCAAGTAGTGCAATTGAGAGGGGTTGAATCACAAGACTTATGACGTCAGCCTACAAAATTGCGATCTCAGCCATTTTAAATTTTGTCTCCACTTCGAATTTTATTTCTATCCGTTCTCCGTCTATTTACAAGCTAAGCATAATTCGTTTTGTGCATAAGGTACACTTTGATGTAGATTTTTAGATAACACATAGATTTAATGCTCTTTTCACGTGAAAATCTTAAAAAAAAAAACTTTGACACAGTTAAGTGAACCATAGTATATTGTCGTTGTACCCGTCATTGGCATACACTAGTTTTCGGTATTCGGAAAGCATGGCCCCAGCCTATCGGGGCCCGCAAAATAGATGGGCTGCCTAAAGCCACCATGGTAGAGCTGCTAATAACTAAACAGGACCCGAATTCATGTGATCGGGTCAGGTAAAAGTCCCACAAATTTGGAGGCAATGTCTCTGAACTAATGAAATATTGTTGACTTGGACGTTATATCGCAATTCATGCAGCGGATTTGAAGTCAAATGTGGTCTGAAATCAAATTCAGTTAGATCTGGCCAACCCACGTATGAAGCATGTGATGATAATTTGGACCCACAGATATAGGTAGCACCTATTAAATTCATGTTACTCACACATATATGAACTTTCCCAGAATGAAGGGCCTGCTAAGACTGTAAGGAAGTGCAGATTGGTTCATGCTTATTCTAAAACAGCCATATGGTAGGTTGTTCCATGACAATGTTTATAGGGTTTATTGTTAACAGTCTTTTAATAAGATTACAGCAGTAATGATTGTGCTGCATCTGGAGTAAACAGTGTAGTCCCAGATAAAGGAGCAGTTTTATCCATAGCTCCAGATAAGAAGGGTATTAGGTAAACATTTTTTTCTTATTTTAGTTACATTCTGGATCCTCACTAGAAGTGCCTCACTGCTGTGTTCCTAATGAGTGCACTTCTAATGAGTACCTACAACCTATGCTTATATGGAAAAAAAAATAAATAAAAGCACCGCAAGCATAATACCCCGCCATAGCAATTATTTGTTTATGTATCAAAGTTATCGTTGCGAAAATGTCTGGAAATAACAATCCTAAACCAGATCTTGATAATATCAATGGACAAATAACAATCCTAAAGCAGATCTTGATAATATCAATGCATATAGCAAGTTTGGTTAAAAGGCCTTGTTATTAACTCTAGTTATCATCCAGAAATGAAAATATGGACATGTCTCGGGCAGATAACTCCGTAAAAATTTGACGAAATTTGCCCATTAGTAATCCCAAACCAGATCTCCTTAATGTCAATGCATATAGCAAGTTTGATGAAAATGCCTTGTTATTTACTAAAGTTATCATCCGGAAACAAAAATATGGGCATGTCTCGGGCAGATAACTCTGTAAAAATTTGACGAAATTTGCCCATTAGCAATCCCAAACCAGATCTCCTTAATGTCAATGCATAAAGCAAGTTTGGTGAAAATCCCTTGTTATTTACTCAAGTTATAGTCCGGAAACGAAAATATGGGCGTGTCTCGGGCAGATAACTCTGTCAAAAATTGACGAAATTTGCCCATTAGCAATCCCAAACTAGATCTCCACAATATCAATGCACATACCAAGTTTGGTGAAAATCCCTTGTTATTTACTCAAGTTATAGTCCGGAAACGAAAATATGGGCATGTCTCGGGCAGATAACTCCGTCAAAAATTGACGAAATTTGCCCATTAGCAATCCCAAACCATATCTCTACAATATCAATGCACATACCAAGTTTGGTGAAAATCCATTGATGTTTACTCAAGTTATCATCCGGAAACAAAAAACTGACGGACGGACGTATGACGGACGGACTCACGGACGACGAACATGAAACCATAATACCCCGCCACTATTGTGTGGGGGGTATTAAAAAAAAAAGAGAAAAATTTCAAAACATTTATGGCTGAAAAAAGTTCTTTATCTGATTATCCATGGTTATATCAGGCTGTGCATTGTGTGCCATTCAGTTCAACAGATTGTTTAAAAAATTTGGGGATGTTATGTATAGCTCCAAACAAACTGTTAACAACAGCACTCTAGATATGCCTTTTTTTTTTTTTTTTCCCAACAAAAAAGTAATAATTTTTCATATCCCTTGTCATACTGAATTGATTAAGATGCTACACCCACTTTCAGCCAATCAGATAACTTGATCCAGATTGTTGATACAATTCACATACTCAATGACAAACAGTGCAGATCCAGATCAGTTGGCTTCTTCAGAAGCCAACTTATCTGGATCTACACTGTTTGTAAAGGCATGACATATCTAGGTTCAGCAGAAAAAGTGTTGTTAATTCAACATAAAAACATGTGATTACTCATTAAAATG
Organism: Anodontia alba; assembly: GCA_964016985.1. Taxonomy (NCBI): domain Eukaryota; kingdom Metazoa; phylum Mollusca; class Bivalvia; order Lucinida; family Lucinidae; genus Anodontia; species Anodontia alba. The sequence continues at coordinate 40,090 of CAXHKG010000136.1, forward strand.
GGCCTTGACAAGGCCCTTTTGAATAAGTACCCAAAATGTGTTGGGATATGTATTCCAAGTACAATGACAAGGTAAAATAATTATTAAGAATGGATCTGAATGTTAGGGTTCATGCAAATATTGACAAATGAACATACGAATGGACAAATGGAAAACAAGATGCCAAATTCACACCTGAATAACACGTGACAAAAATCATGTTGTTTTTATTTTAAAAGCTACAAGAGCTTTCATTTCATATTTGAAAACACACTGGAATGAAATATTTTATCCAGCTGCTTAGCAGATGAAACAGCTTGCAGAGTTGTGACCTGAATTAAAAGTATTATTGGGGTTTTAAAAAGGAAAAGTCGGGTCCTCTTATAAAAGATCAGTAAAGATACTGGCAATACTTGAACAATATCCAAAATATAACTCTCTTATATGCAATTTTATAATCAACAGACACTCAAGTATTTGAGCCATAGCACAGGAAAAAGTACTTCTGTTAATACTTAGCATGCTATGACAGATTCAGCAGATGACAAATTGATGATATTTTTCTTATTTTTCCCAGAAAGTAGGCTTATCATTACATGAAAATTGTCTCCTGAGACAATCTGCATGAAATGTCAAAAGCCTATTTTGGGTGAAAAATAAGAAAAATATTTTAAATTGTCTTCTGCTAAAACTTTTACCCAGCATGCTAAGTGTTAAGTGTTTGATTTAGGGAAATTGTTTTCTTCAGTTTATAAGTATTGATGTTTTTCTTAATTCTTCATAAAAATATGCATTTTTGGTACTCATCAGAAAGACCTCAGCAAGCACTTCTATACAGTTTACAGAGGTGCTTCTAACAATACCCAAAACCTATGTTTTTATGCAGCAATAAGAAAAAGAACATAAAGTACCCTGCAAAATAAGAAAAGCCTCCATACATTTTGCATGAAAAATGCACCTTATATGGGTATTTGATATTTACAGGCACACTCACAAGACACCCATTCTCTGACATCACCCAATACCGGAAATGGATACTATGTTATGGACAGAAATAAGTAAAGCCCCTGACGACATACAGAACTGGAATACCAACTTATATTTATCATAATTTAATGAGACTTTTTTCTCCTGATACAGCTCATTATATGCAAAATTACTCTAGAAGATTATTTATCCTACAGGGATGTTATTATTGTATTATATGAGCCATGAGAAGTAAAAAGGGAACTTATAATCCTATACACAGCTCTAGATCAGTGCAGCTATTGGAGTTCTGTGTTTAACCCTTCTCTTGCTGAACACAACATGCCCTGTGTTAGCAAACAGTGTAGATCCAGATCAATCTGGATCTGCACTGTTTGTCATTAAATATGTGAATTTCTAACAAAAACCCGGATCAAGTAATCTGATTGGCTGAAAATTATAAGTGGGTGTGGCATCTTAATTTATTCAGCAAGGCAAGGGTTAAGGGGACTGCATACCGTATTTACTCTAAGTATTCGGACAACTTAACTCCTTATAACCCTTGTTCTAAAAATTAAACATGCACAATGCACGACCTGTTGTTGCGTCTATAAATTGCTGGATGACTTGCAAACAGCGTAGACTGATGAGATGCAGGATTCTGCAGCATCTCATCTGGCTCTACTCTGTTTGCTCAGGTTTGTCTGCCTGAATACTTACGGTAAATACTGTACACTTGGTAGTTTTTTCTACCAGTTTTGACAGGGAAGGCATTTGTGATCTCCTGTTCACTATCCTACTCAAAAAGGAATACATTTGCTCCCAAAAGACACTTTTTCAGAAGGGAAACAAGAATCATTTTGATTAAATTGTCTTTCCTTTCTCCACCATTAAGTGTTTAAATTTCAATTAATGTCACTTTCAACAATTTGTGACAGGGTGTGGATGTGGCAACAAGTTCAGTGTCCACTTTTAGAGTGCTGCCACACTGATATGGCAAACCCACCATTCCACAGTCACTTTTATCTGACACTAGGCCAACCAATCCTACCATAACTTTCTTAAAGCTTGCTGCCAAGCTATATGTTTTGTTTTGGCAAAAAATGCTTTAGATACCCTTCTTATCTAAAGTTAACCCTTGTCCTGCTGAATAAATTAAGATGCCAAGCCCACTTCTAATTTTCAGCCAATAAGATTACTTGATCCAGATTGTTGCTATAAATTCATATACTTTATGGCAAACAGTGCAGATCCAGATCAGAAGCCAACTGATCTGGATCTACACTGTTTGCTAAGACAGGGCATGTCATACTCAGCAAGAGAAGGGTTAATAATGTACCAATTAAAATCATCTAAGAGAGTCTTTGTGGAACCATCTCTCAAAACAGAAAGTAAGAAACATATTTCTCAAAATTCCTACTAATCTGTACTGCTGCATAAGGTACCCTTTTCCTCATCAAAGCGCAATTATAAACATCAAAGAATGTTTTTTATCCTTACAACAATACCACCATCTGTTTTATGGCTAACTTCTGACTATGCAAAAGTTTTTATTCACCTGTTGTTATAACTGTAAAAGATGCAGTCTTAATCCAGCTTTTTGATCAAACTCTGACAGCTGTGATTAAGATGAGAGAAGAATCTCCAATGTTAGTTCCAGGACTTCAGGTAAGATTTCTGCAGTGCTCTAGGCAAGTGGGGTACCCAAGTAAGTATTTTTCATATTTTTGCACGAAAGTGTATGTTGTAGGTTTGTTTGTGTTGAGGTTTTACGGCCCAGTCAACCTAATCGGGTCATGTCGAGCGCGGTCAGTTTACCTAACCACACGTTTACTGGGCAGGCTTAGTCCTCTAAGCGGTTAACCAGTATTGTGCACATTCTTTCTCCAGAAAACTGACAACTGCCCTTCTTGAATCAGCGGAAGGGAGAGAATGACCGTAGAAAATATTTCATGATCAATCTCTACGAAAGAATGTTACCGACCCCAGCGGGGGTTGAATCCGCGACCTCCTGGTCTCCAGTCGGACGGCGCATCCAACTGAGCCACCGAGGCCAGTGTATGTTGTAGGTACTCATTAGTAGCATCTCGGCAGCATACCCTAATGATGATCTCATTTTCAATGACCTGTCAATCCATATCTGTCATTTGTGTCAAAAACATTACATCAACTCAGTTCAGATATAATGATAATAATAAGGGTATGCTCCAATGTAAGTTTAGTAAGAATCCACCCAATGCCCTAAGTCAAGGATTGCCATGCCTGGGCTAATGCTGATCTAGAAAATGGGGTCACCAAAACCTAACTCTTTGGATGATGGGACATACCTGGTAGAACTGCCATTTATTGCAAGGAAGACAACTTTTGTTACTACCTGTTTGCTTTCCTGTACACCAACCCCATTCTGAAAAAGGGTCTACTCATTAAACAAAGAATTCTTTCCTTTCTTAGTTGAACCATTTTCAGAAAGGAATGATAAAAAATTTAAAGTTGTCTCCCTTGAAAGTGTAAGCCTATCCCAGTGGTATCTCCATGTAGTTTTGGCCTGGTTAAAGAGATATTATGCAGACAAGGACATATCTACTGCTTAAGGTAAATGTGGTTAGTGGGTATTTCAGCAATTTTCTTTTATGACTTGTAATTCATTATTTAATATTTTCTAATTTAGAGGAGAATGGGGAGTGGGTAGGGGCAGAAAAAAAAATCAGAGAACATAAATTTCAGTTGGAACATGATTATTTGATAATGCTTTTTTATTATGTAGTATGCATATTTTTGAAAACAAACATCCATTTTATGTTGACATTTTCTATTTACAGCTAAATTCTCTCCATACAAGTTTTTTGTCAGCAATTGATAACTTCAAGCAGGCTAGATTTAGGCACTGCAAATAGGTATTTCAGAAAGCATTAAATTTGAAAGGATGTGGTAGATTATTCATTGTGCCAAATCCTTATCAAGAATACAGACTATCAAGCCAACGCTGATGCAAATAGGACCTGTACAAAAACCAATATGTGCCCCCCGACTTCTCCCCGCACACATTCCCGAAGACCCCTCACACTTCTCTTATGGAGACATTATACTCCAAGGATCTAAGGAGTACCATATTTACCTTAAGTATTTAGACAATTTCTTACTATACCCTCAGTAATGGGACACCTTAACTCCTTAGCATACTGGTCCTAAAATTTGAAATAGTCCATTCTACTTTTTCTTGATATGTCTAAAATATTGCTGTATGTATGGCAAACAGTGTAGACCTGATCAGATGCCACATTCTGCAGCATCTGATCAGGGTCTACACTGTCTGCAAAGGCCTATCTGTCCAAATATTCAGGGTTATTACAATAGCTCTTGATAAGGCGCTTTTTTCAACCATAAAGTGTCTGTATTTTTCTTATTTCTTGACGAAAACATATGTTGTGGGTATTCATTAGAAGCACCTCGCTGAGGCGCTTCTAATGAGTACCCACAACGTATATTTTTGTCGAGAAATAAGAAAACTATTAACCTGATACCCATTCTTATCTAGACCTACGATTACGCTAACTCTTCAAATCCTTCTTGATATGCCTAAAAAACTGCTGGATGAGAGGCAAACAGTGTACACCCTGATTTGGGTCTACACTGGTTGCTCAGGCCTGCCTGCCTGAATGCACAGTGAAAATACCACATTTGAACTACTATTTTGTTTATTACTCCACTAAAACATGTTGAGGCTACCCATTATTGCAGCATTCTAATGATTTTGTTTGTTTGTGTTGAGGTTTTACGGCCCAGTCAACCCAATGGGGTCATGTCGAGCGCGGTCAGTTTACCTAACCACACGTTTACTGGGCAGGCTTAGTCCTCTAAGCGGTTAACCAGTATTGTGCACATTCTTTCGCCAGAAGCTGACAACTGCCCTTCTTGAATAATGATTTGCTGTTGATGTATAAAAAAAACTATCAGAACATTTATACAAGCACACCTAAAACGTGCCTCACACATACAGGATTATCTAGATCCAGGGTATGCAATATACATGCCTACCTACATACTTTTCTACATGTCGGTAAAGGAGAAAGAAGACTACTCCAATTACAAGATAGTTATGGCCAAAACTGACAGCTAAGCACCACTGGCATGTAACTGGTTTCTGTGAGTTCAGAATAAATATCACTGTCAACTACCTTTCTGTCAGGACGTGCAGATATTTGAATGCGGCAGTGGAAACTGATTTGCCGTAATACGTCCTTTTCAACATAAGGAAGGGTGATAATGAGAGGTTGGCTCTGTACAATGAAGCGCCATACAGTCATGAGCTGAATTCAAACCCGAGACCTCATGATTTTGTTTGTGTTGAGGTTTTACGGCCCAGTCAAACCAGTGGGGTCATGTCGAGCGTGGTCAGTTTACCTAACCACACTTTTACATGACAGGCTTAGTCCTCTAAGCAGTTAACCAGTCAGTTAATTAGTATTGTAGTATTGTGCACATTCTTTCCCCAGAAACTGACAACTGCCCTTCAGCCAAAGAGAGAGAATGACCGAAGAAAATATTTCATGACCAAACCTCCACGACAGAATGTTGCCGACCCGGCGGGGGTCGAAATTCAACAATCATTTTTTTGATACATCACCAGGTAGCCAAATGGACGTCATTTTTAACCCTTGTCCTGCTGAATAAATGAAGATGCCACACCAACTTCTAGTTTTGAGCCAATCAGATTACTTGGACCTGGATTTTTGCTTTATATTCACATATTGAATGACAAACAGTGCAGATCCAGATCACTTGGCTTCTTCAGAAGCCAACTGATCTAGATCTACACTGTTTGCAATGCAGGCCATATCTGGATTCAGCAGGACAAGAGTTAAAAGAACAAATCTAGTAGTAAGGTTTGCAATATTTAGAGAAAAGAATATACCCATTTTTCAACCTTTGTCCTGCTGAATAAATTAAGATGCCAAGCCCATTTCTAGTTTTCAGCCAATCAAATTACTTGCTCCAGATTGTTGATATAAATTCACGTACTTAATGGCAAACAGTGCAGATCCAGATCAATTGGCTTCTTCAGAAGCCAGTTGATCTGGATCTACACTGTTTGCAAAGGCAGGACATATCTGGGTTCAGCAGGACTAGGGTTAAGCAGCAAACTGTTATATGTTTATTTGGTGTACTAAAATGTAACAATACATATATTGGCACAATCTCCTTTTTTAGCACATAAAGATAATAGGAACTAACCTGTATTTCCATTACCATCACCATCACCAGATGGCACCTGGGGCTGAGCTCCCTCTTCTGAAAAGATATAAAATGAAATTATTAGTTTCCTTTAACAAATTCATTTTTTACTCTATGCTTTGGTACTGTACTGAAGGTTATTGCACAGATGTCGATGAAAACAGTCTGAGTTTGGGTATGAAAGGATGTGAACTTGCAAGCTCGCGTCCTTTGATAACTGAATGCGGGGCAATATTTACTAGAATAAGTGCAGTAACCCTTTTATTATATAGCTATCAATATTTTGAGTCATTTTCAAATAATAGGTTTTTTTATTATCTAAATTCAGAGCCTGCACAAGTGTGACAAATTTCAGCATGATGTCATTGCCTTAATCCTTAATTCTTTCCCCACTAGTGGAGACTTGTCGTCTGCTGATAACCTTTGCAAACAGTTTGGACCCAGATCAGGCTCAACAAAATGTTGGGCCTGATCTTGATCCAAACTGTTTTGACACTTTGATGGTATTCCTAAAAGGTTTTTGTGAAAAAGTTAATTTTAAAACAAAATCCACAGATGACAAAGAATCATGCAAAATTACCCAGCATGCAAAGAGTTAAAAGCAACCTCATGTTATGGTAACATTTGAAAGTATCCCAGTAAACATGCAATATCAAACAAGTGTGCCGATCTCGTGATATCAGCACACTAGTCTTGCTCCTCTGATTTTGTTGCACACTTTCAATTATTCAATTTTGTAGCTATTAACTCTTCGCATGCTGGATAATTTTGAATGCTTTTTTGCCATCTGTGGATTTTTTTTTTTTTTAAATTAACATTTTCAAAAAACTCTTTCAGGAATACCACCAGAGTGTCAAACAGTTTGGATCCAGATCAGGCCTGACATTTTGTTGGGCCAGATCTGGGTCCAAACTGTTTGCAAAGGTTATCAGCAGACAACAACATGGATATACTTTCGGGTGAGGCAACTCTTGTCATTTTTGTTTGTCTTCTTCTGAAAAGGGGTCTATTCTCAAAAAGAAAGAAATTGTTCTGCATGGGAGCAAATTCTTTCCTTTTAGAGTAGACCCCTTCCAAAAAGGAGAGCAAACCAGAAGCCCCAAAAAATGACACAAAATCTACCAAGTGTATCCAGTCCCCCAAAAATCAAAACAGCAACACAAAAAATAACGCCAAGCTACTGAACTATTTATGCTTGAAATCTAATGTAAGAACCTGCCAATTGCATTTCCCTTATTTCAAATCTTTAACACTTTGCATGCTGGGTAAAAATTTCAGCATTCGACATTCTGTGATATTTTTCTTATTTTTCCCAGAAAATAGGATTTGACATATCATGCAAATTGTCTCCATAGGAGACAATTTGCAAGAAATGTCAAATCCTAGTTTCTAGGAAAAATAAGAAAAACAACACTGATTTGTCATCTGCTGTATTTGCAAATAGCGTGATAAGTGTTAAATAAGCTTTAATCTATTGTGTTTGTCTGCTAATGTAATAACACAGATGAACGACACTGAGAGTAAGTCATTTGCCGGGAATTATCTCATCTCCCAACTCTTATCTGGTCTCCTGAGGACCAAAACATTTTGCAGTAATTTGTAATACAGATGCGAAGCTATTCCTAGCTAATGTTTTGGTATTTTTATAATATATCTAAGTGTGCAACATTAAAAACAAGTGTTTCATGACTGCTGCATACTTCCAGATAAGATAATTTAGGATCATTTTTACACAAGGGTACTCTTTAACTCACAGGACTTATCTTAACCCTTGTCCTGCTGAATAAATTAGGATGCCACACCCTTTTCAAATTTTCAGCCAATCAGATTACTTCATCCAGATTGTTGCTATAAATTCACATACTGAATGGCAAACAGTGCAGATCCAGATCAGTTGGCTTCTCAAGAAGCCAACTGATCTGGATCTACACTGCTGGCCAAGGTAGGGTAAATCCAGTTTCAGCAGATCAAGGGTTAACAAGATTCCAGTGAGTACTAAAACATATATTTTTCATGCAAAAAAAGCCTCCTGAATACTCCCTTTAACCATTACAACTCTCTGGGCTAATTCAGCAAACGACAAATTGACAAAATTTTCCCAGAAAACAGGCTTTGATATTTCATGCAAATTGTCTCTTAAGGAGACAATTTGCATGAAATGTCAAAGCTATTTTCTTTGAAAAAAGAAAACTATTTCGAATTTTTTGTCTGTTGGAATTTTTTCCAAGCATGCTAAGCATCTAGTTCTGGCTATTTAAGACAGATAAAACAATCATTAATGCAATTACTGTTTAGCATGCTGGGTAAAAAACATAAGCTGATGGCAGAACTTATCTTTATTTTTCTAGAAAATAGGGTTTGATCAATCTACACGAAAGTTACATGGTCAAGCTGTGATTCGGACGTGACCCCTGTATCTAGTCACGACTTGTTACTGACTGGGCTACTGAGCCCAGTACCAGGCTGCTGTGTATTAGCCCATTGTAGTCTGGAGACCCCTAAAATGGTACTTGGCAAACAGTGTAGACCCAGATCAGATGCCGCAGAATGCGGCATTTGATCAGGGTCTCCACTGTTTGTAAATTCTCTAGGATTATTTTAATTACAACATAGCCTGACATACCTAATATCAAAATTAGGATCTTCCAAGATATAGTATTGGGGAGTTCATTCAGTCTACAATGGGTTAAAATTGTTGGATGAGTACCAAATAGTGTAGACCCTGATTAGAATCCAGTCTGTGGTGTCTGAGCAGTATCTGCACTGTTCGCCAAGGCTTGTCTGTTTGAATATTATGAGTAAAGAGTGAACACAGCCTGATTTTCCATACACCAAATCTGAGATTCTATTTTCAAACTGGCAGGCCACATGGACCAAGATAGCTTGCTGATGAAAAAGATTCATTTACAACCTTTTATCTTAACCTTTACAATTCTCTAGACAAATTTAGCAGACAACAAATTGATGTTTTGTTGTTTTTTTTCTTATTTTCTGGGAAAAATTAAGAAAAATATTTCAAAATGTCATCTGCTGAAAATTCTAAGCATTAGCACAAGTACATTCTGGGACTGTAAAAATAAAGTCAAACATGCAGTACTTGTTTCCTTGCAAAAATAGCACTATTGACCCTTGTCCTGCTAAATAAATTAAGATGCCACACCCACTTCTAATTTTCAGCTAATCAGATTACTTGAATCGGATTGTTGCTATAAATTCACATACTTAGTGGCAAACAATGCAGATCCAGATCAGTTGGCTTCTGATGAAGCCAACTGATCTGGATCTACACTGTTTGCAAAGGCAGGGTATATCCGGGTTCAGCAGGACAAGGGTTAAACAGTGGCTGTTCATTTCTGAAAAAAAAAAAAAAACAACAAAAAAAACAAACTTTTCTACTGAAAATTCAAGTTTGTGATAAACCATACCAAACTAATTATAATAACATGTTAAAATTTTTGAACACTTTATTCTGCTCCTTTGTCTGTTGAGTTGAACTACCATAGCATTTGATTTTTTTTTCTTTCAAGTAAAAAATGTTTGATTTTGTCTTATTTCTCCATGAAAACATGTGTTGTGGATACTCATTAGTGGTGCCTCCTTGAGAAAAAGAGAACTAGCAAAATTAGATGAAGAGAATTCCCCCTGCCTTCTCTTGCTTCATAAACAGTAGACACCCTTACCCTACAACAGCCACTACACTTTATTTTATTTTTTTTAGAAATACAATTTAATTCAAGCAAACAGAATATGAAACCCGAGCTGCCCCACCAGTGCAATGTGCTTTGGACATCTTTCAGAAAGTCTTTTCTGCTTGGCGCTTTACACAGAAGAAGTAAATTTGCAAACTTTTGTCATCATGGTCATGGTTTAATGCAAAACCATTTGTCGAAACTACCTATGCACAAAAAATTTTGTTCTAGTCATTGCTTTTTAAACAATCAAATAATTTCACTTTTTCCCATTGTAAAAATTAAAGCACTGCAAGCACTGCACCATGCCCAGCCTTTTCATTAAGTTTTGAAGTAGAAGCTAAAATCTATAAGTAGAGGGCAGATGCTATAAAGATTTTCAAAAGGTCATTTAGAAAGGCTTAAAAGTAGAAGGCCATGTTGGGAGAGTAGAAGGCAATTTAGCCTCTTGCCTCCTCTAAATGAAAGGGCTGCATGCCCTGCCCCTACATTAAGCAAGTGCCATAACTCTGTCAAAAATAAAATGTGTTCTACATGTTATTTTATGTCCCTTTACATTTTTGCAAGGCTTCAAGAAAATCTATGAAACCGTTTTCAAGTTATAGAAAGGGCACACATGTAAATAACTTGGATCACTATTGACAATGTTCAAAGGGTGGTAACTCCAAAAGCAGGTAATTCAGAGTTAGGGTTCTTGTGTTTTGCAAATCCTATTATGGTGAAATACATTTGCATGAAGTTTCAAGAAAATATCTCAAACAATTTTCAAGTTACAGAGTAGACACAAATACATTACAGAAATCACCACATGTATTACATTACAGAAATCACTATTTTCAAAGTTCAAAGGGCCATAACTCCAAAAGTAGGTTAACCAGAGTTACGGTTCTTGTGTTCTGCACCTCTTCTTATGATGCTTTACATTTGTTTGAAGTTTCATCAAAATATCCGGAATGGTTTTCAACTTACAGAGGGGATGCGAGTACACAGTAGAAATGGCTATTTTTCAGTATCTACTATGATCAAATGGGCTGCAACTCCAAAAATAGGTTTATCAGAGTTACATGTTTTGTGTTCTGCACGTTGTCTCATGTTGCTTTACATTAGTGAGAAATTCCATAATATCTAGAACGGTTGTCTACTTGCTGAGCAGATACTCATACATAGTAGAAATGGCTATGTTCAATGTTCAAAGGCCAATGACTCCAAAAGTAGGCAAAACAGAGTTACAGTTCATATGTTCTGCATGTCGTCTCATAAAACTTTACATTTGTGTTAAATTTTGTGCAAATATCTGAGATGGTATCGATATTATGGCATGGACACGAATGATGGAAGCGCTGACAGACGGACGTCTTGACGGATGTATACTTCTGTGTCTCCTCACGTATGAAGTCCCTTTGTGTGTCAAAAATTAGACACACAAGGGTACTTTGTCTATAGTTTTTTCAACACACATATCAGTCGGCTTGTGTGTCTATGGAATAAATCTCAATGAAATATACTGAAGTGCCCATAGGCTGTACTTGTGCTCATGCTTTCGCCACTAACTGTCAACAGCCCTTCTTGAATCAGTGGGAGAGAATGACCATAAAAATTATTTCATGATCAGTCTCCACATATGTTATCTGGCCAAGCTGGGACTCAACTTGTAACCCCTGGCCCCGAGGTTATAATACTTTTTTCATGCTCAACTCATCTGAGCATGAAATTTGTCCTGCTAATAAATCTCAAATTATTAACAATTGCAAATTCTTTCAGGCTAAATATAGCTGCACATGAAATTTTCTATGCTAAAAATATGAATGAGAAAATTTGTTGAGCTGAGCATGAAAAAAGTTTTATAACCTCGGGGCCTGTATTGATCAGCAGTTAGACATGCTACAGACTGCACTATGAAACCTGGCATTCAATTTCCTATCAGAGAATAAAACCTCTTTTGTGCTTTATTCAGAACAGGTCTGTGTAATCTTATCATATGAGGAAGAAGCTAACTGAAGCTCAAATACAAACAAGAGAATCGGTGAAACCAAAGGATGCTCTCCGAAGATGAGCAGTAGTGGGAGGATTATGTTAGTGAAAGAGTAAAATATGGTGGTCCTATACAATTTGAAGTGCGGTATAAAATCTGGGGTTCCACTGCACACAGTAATCTCTCAAGTATCATTCAAATCCCCTCAATATTTTCAGAGATATGCTCCAGACAAGCCAATTATTACAAAACTTAGGAAGGGAAATAACTCTGTAATTACTTGTGATAGAGCTACGATTGCATTCACACTTTCTCTGATAGCCCTCTATCAAATGTATCAAGTTTCATTTGATTCTCTTTTATACTTTAAGAGATATGCTACAGACAAGCTTATTATTGCAAAAATTAAGACGGAAACTCTGTAATTACTTGTAACAGAGTTACAGTTCTTATACACTCTGCACTATCTCTGATGGCCGTCTCTCAATGTATCAAGTTTCATTTGATCTCTTTTATACTTTCAGAGATATGCACCAGACAAATTTAATATTGCAAAAATTAGTAAGGGAAACAACTCCATAAATACTGAAGATAGGGTTATGCTGCTTGCATTCTGCACCTCCCCTCATAGCCCTCTATCACTGTATCAAGTTTTATTTATTTATCTTCAACACTTTTAGTAATATGCTCCGGACAAGCTTACTATTGCAAAAATTAGGAAGATAAATAACTCTGTAATTACTTGCGATAGACTTACGGTTCTTGCACCCTGCACTTCCTCTGATGGCCGTGTATCAATGTATCAAGTTTCATTAAATACCCTTCTATACTTTCAGAGATATGCTCCGGACAAGCTTTTTATTGCAAAAATTAAGAAGGGCAGTAACTCCGTAAATATTGGAGACAGGGTTATGGTTCTTCAATTCCCCTCGTGACCCTCTATCCGTGTATCAAGTTTCATTAAATTACCTTCAATACTTTTAGAATCATGCTCCAGACAAAAGTGACGGACGGACAGGCGGACGGACAAAACGGCGACTACGAGGGATGTTTGAAACGAATTGCTTATTTCTATCTGGAGACTTCAAATTTCAAGTTAGCCCAAAAGTACTCATTTCATGCCCTAGAAGTACTCCCCGTGGCTAGTAATGCAAAGTTTCAGCCGATGTATCCACTTCTTGAAGGCGTCACGGTACGCTGATTTGGGCACAGTAATAAGGTACTGATGAATGGCAGATCCAAGTGCCTGTCGGGACTGGTATTTCCGCCCAGCAAGGAATGCTTTCAATTTCGGAAACAAAAAGAAATCACATGGGGCAAGGTCTGGGGAATACGGGGGGTGAGGCAAAACAGTTACTTTTTCTTCCTTCAAAAACGCCGTAACTATTGCGGAGGTATGAGCTGGGGCATTGTCATGTAGAAGACAGACATGTTTAAAACCAGTAGCAGGGCGTCGTTTCTGATAATACTTTTTCAGTTTTTTCAGTACTACGTCTTTGTAGTACTTTCCGGTGATGCTTTTGCCCTTTTTCACTGGCACCTTTATTGCGACTCCTTCACCAGAGAAGATTGCATACAAAACCTTCTTTGTACTCAAAGAACGTTTGGCAATTATTGGGCGTTTGCTGTGTTTAGTGGCCCAGATCTTATTGCTAACCTTTCTGACGGGCTCAAAATAATGAACCCAGGTTTCATCACCTGTGACGACATTGGCAAACTGCTTTTTGTCATATCTTGGAAAAATTTGAAGCAGCTTTTTGGCCACTTTAACTCGTTGCCTCTTTTGCTCGTCAGTCAACAGACGTGGCACCCATCTAGCAGAAATCTTTCTGACTTTCAAATGCTTCTTCAAAATAAGGTGAACCGTTGATAGTGATATGCCTATCTTTCGTGCAATATCACAAACTGTAAATTTGGCATCTCCTTCAATGATTTCCTTTATTTTGGAAACGATTTCTTTACGAGATGCAGATTTTGGCCTACCTGACTTCGGTGCATTTTTGATGGACTCTACACCAGACTCAAATTTCTTTTTCCACCGCCGAACTGTGTCATAAGACACACAAGAAGGTCCAAAAGCAGTAGAAATTTCAGTCATCAGCTTCTTCAAAGAACAACCAAGTTTTGAGCGAGCTTTGATGTAAGCCCGTATTTCATCTTTTTTGGCGACGCTTCTACCAACCATTTTTACTACAGTGGTCAATGACTGCGTGTATTCAAATGACAAATTTTATGTCTTACACTTAGTCTAACATGTACATTTATACACCATTGTGTAGATATTGAACAGCCCTATACAGGTATGTATTGGTTTTTATCGTGCCCCACGTGGATATCGAGCTAGAGGACAATAAGCAATTCATTTCGAACATCCCTCGTATATGCTCTCCCTTTGGGGAGCATAATTACATAGCTCCAGATAATCCGGGTTTTTTTTGTTTTTGTTTTTTTTTTGGGGGGGAGGGGGGGGGGGGGGTTCAGTTGTTTTTCTTATATCACCACAAAAACATGTTGTGGTTACTCATTTGAATTGTTTCATCTTATGTGCAACTATGATGACAACTTCATCTTCCTATCAGAGACTGTAACCTCTTTCATACTGTATTCAGTACAGGTCTGTAAACTCGTCATGTCAGGAAGACCACAGCTCAAGACACAAGGTTTTATTTCAATGAGGCAATTCTAGTGAAATATAGATCAGCATCATCAAATGATATCACAATGTTAGAGGAAGTGCATGCTAGGGTTGATGACTATAGGTCATATACGGTAAATGTCCTAAAATTTCGTACAAAGTTGCCAACAAAATGGCATATGCAAACAGTGCAGACCCAAATCAGACTGCTCCTAAAGGAGCAGTCTGATCAGGGTCTACACTTTTTGCCTTTCCACTAAGCAATTCAAGAAATAATTGCATGAAAAGCAAAATTCAGGCAAAAATGTATGGAGTAAAGTGTTCAAAATTTTAGGACATTTACCATAATCAGAAATGGATAAAATTTGATAGGTTGAAGCAAAAACTTAGGCCATGAAATATAGGTCAGGGTCATAAACTGATACCACAGTCTTTGGGTCCCTCTTAGGAAGGAAGTGTATGCTAGGTTTGACGATTTTGGGTCATGGTCATAAACTGATACCACATGTTTGAGTCCATGGCAGGGGGAAAGTGTATGATGACTGTACGTGAAGTATTTAGAAATGGACAACAGAATTCGGAATGCCTATATGGCACCTGCTTCACATATGCAATTGGCATTTGACAAAAATAGCATTTCTTGTATCTCTTCCTGGTCCTCCTTCACTATTTATACCCTTGAAATATTACCCCTTGTCATGGTGAATAAATTAAGATGCCACGCCTTACTCCAATTTTCAGCCAATCTCATTACTAGATCCTTGTTGATATAAATATCACATACTGAATGACAAACAGTGCAGATCCAGATCAGATGGCTTCTTCAGAAGACAAATGATCTGGATCTACACTGTTTGCAAAGACAGGGTATATCTGTGCTCTGCAGGACTAGGGTTAACTGACTGCTTCAACTTCCTATCAGAGATTGTAACCTCTTTCACGTTTTATTCAGTACAGGTCTGTTTTCTCATCACGTTAGGAAGCCCATAGCTCTTCAAGTCTTTGGTGTTAATTTTCTGGTTTCCTCATGATTTGAGGTCCTTGTCCTGCTGAATAAATTAAAGATGCCACACCCACTTCTAATTTTCAGCCAATCAGATTACTTGATCCATTTTGTTGATACAAATTCAAATACTGAATGGCAAACTGCAGATCCAGATCAGTGGCTTCTACGTGAATTTATATCAACAATCTGGATCAAGTAATCTGATTGGCTGAAAATTAGAAATGGGGGTGGTATCATAATTTATTTAGCATGGTATGGTAATGGTTAAAGTCAGTAAACCCTTGTGAATTATTTTGTGAGGTCTCCTAGAGAAAGGGGAAACTGGACACTACAGCTAGCAGATAAGATGATTTGTGTTGGGGTTTAACGACACGTCAACCCTTGAGGGTCATTTTGTGTCGTCTCCCAGAGAAAGGGAGAAAAGAGATAGAAGAGAGAGTAGAGGAGATGAAAGAGAGGGACAGGGAAGAAAGAGGAACAGGAATGAAAGTGAAGAAACAGAAGAAATAAAAACATTCCCCCTCTACCCTTACCCACTACAAGGATAGCAGGCCTTGCCCAACTGTAAGCCAATATCAGTTGGACGCCCCAGTGATGTAAGATACACAGCACCTTCGCACCACCCCACCACCCCCGCAGATAAGATGAAAAAGAGAAATAGAGAAGATGAGGGGAAAAGTGAATGACAGTCCAGAAACAGACAAAACAACATGTGGTATGCCCTCTAGCCCCCACCTGCTGAAAGTACCATCACCCTACCATTTCTCCATGAAAATGTATACTGTGAGTACTTATTAATATTGCCTCAGAGAGGCAATTGTAATGAGTATCAAAACCTGTTTTCAAGAGGAAACAAGAAAAATGTTTACCTGCATACCCCTTCTATCTACAGAGGGCAAAAAGTCAGTCTTGAAGAAGGTTTAAAGTGAAAACTTATTAACAATAAACTCTTAACAACAGCCGTCTCCTTAAATTGATTGTGCTGGGGTTTAACGACACGTCAACCCTTGAGGGTCATTTTGTGTCGTCTCCCAGAGAAAGGGAGAAAAGAGATAGAAGAGAGAGTAGAGGAGATGAAAGAGAGGGACAGGGAAGAAAGAGGAACAGGAAAGAAAGTGAAGAAACAGAAGAAATAAAAACATTCCCCCTCTACCCTTACCCACTACAAGGATAGCAGGCCTTGCCCAACTGTAAGCCAATATCAGTTGGACGCCCCAGTGATGTAAGATACACAGCACCTTCGCACCACCCGACCACCCCACCGTCTCCTTAAAACAACCACTTTTCTGAACTCTCAAAGAGCCATTTTACTATATGATGATGGTTTGGTCACTTTGGTGTTTTACGTCCTTTTCAACATTATAAAAGGCTACGTGCCATGAAGTGACATTCAGTCACATTGATGTGGATTTATCAAATTTTATTACTTGTCCACGGACAAGTAAATGGTCAAAATCCACTTGCCTAACCAAGATTTACTTGCCCGAAAATTGACTTTTTTCTTATTTCTCAAAAAAAAAAACCCACAAAAAAACACGTTGTGGGTACTCATTAGAAGTCCCTCACCGAGGCACTTCTAATGAGTACCCACAACATATGGTTTCTTCGAGAAATAAGAAAAATATATATCTTATAATCTGGATACTCTTTTGCCAGAGCTATGAATTACTTGTCCCAGGACAAGTAAATTGAAATTTCTTACTGTTGGACAAGTTGGGAATGGTATTTCCACAGCTCTGTTCAGTCAGGTTCATGAGCTGAATTCCACCTCTAGTGGAATTCTAACCCGAGACCTCATGATCTGAAGTCAGGAGCCCTAACCACTCGGCCACCCAAATCCTTCTCCATTTTACAATTTTTTTTATTAAACCTAGCATTCTGCGAAAACATTTTAGAATACATTTTGAAATATTTTTCCTGGACAATAGGCTTTTACATTGCAAACGAATTTTCTTAGGCCTAAGGTGACAACTTGAAATGTTGAAGTCTATCTTCTGGGAAAAATAAGAAAAATATTAATCTGTTGTCCTCTGAATCTGCCCATAGACTGGTAAAGGTTAACCTTTCTACCATAGCCCAATCCTATACAACAGCCAATTTTAGCACTTTCTAATGATGGCTGTTGCAGAGTGGTTGCCATGTACATCTATTTTCGTTTACTGACAACTTTAGCATATTCTTCCTGCCACCTTTCATGGAAATAAGCCAACTTTTTTTAAAAAAAAGTCATCTTTATAGTAACCATTCTTTGGGCTAATTTAGCAGATGACAAAGTGAAATATTTTTTTATCTATTTTTCCCATAAAATAGACTGATATTCCATGCAAACTGTCTCCTAAACAATTTGCATGGAATGTAAGTCAAATTTATGGGAAAAATAAGAAACAAATTCTTATGTCATCTGAAACCTTTACTCAGCAAGCTAATCATTAAGTTACTGGTAATGTATGAAACAGTCTACATCATGTCATGTAGACAGCATATTTTTCTGGCCTTAGTAGAAAAACTGACAGAGAATCTCAGATATCCCTCCTTGGTCAATCCATTATCTTACAGACTTGTGAAACATTAACTGACAGCTTCTTCTTCCTATCAGAGATAATAACCTCTTTCATGTTTTATTCAGTACAGGTCTGTGCATTCTCATCATATAAGGAAGAACATAGCTCCAATAAGTTTTTGTTTTTATCGCATCTTACAAGCATATTTATGGGGCCTGCTTCCAGGAGTCTGTCCTAATGAGTACCAAAATTTACTTAAGGAAACTAGCAAAATACTTATCTGGAAATCCCACATCTACAACAACTGGACTTAGTTTCGGCCACTTTTCTTACCTATTTTCAAGGAAATAAGCCACTAACTTCTGAGAGGCAGCCATCCGGATTAAGTTGAAGTACAGAGACTTCATCATGATAACTGCATTTCTAGACTCAGACCAATACAACATTCTGTATATCTCTCTCAGTTGAACTACCCTTTACCATTCTCTTGGGATGATTCAGCAGATGATAAACTGATGACAATTTTTTTTTTTTTTTATTCCAGAAATTAGGCTCGGACATTTCTTGCAAATTACAAAACTGTTTTATCACTGTTTATCATGTCATTATGACATAAAAATTATGTTTACTTCAACTGTCAATAGTATTTACAGATACAAATTGCTGATTTTTTTTTCCACTTTCAAGAAAGAAAGACTGCACATCAACTTGGAGGTTATCATTTTAACTTCTTTTCACGTTGCAGAAGAATTTTGATTATTTCTTCAACTAAGCAGAAATCTAGGTTTTGTTTTTTCTTTTGCGGACACATATGATACACCATGATAACAGCACTTTTAGCCTCAGGCCAGTATAGCATTCGTAATATTACTCAATGGTCATCCCTACAGCATTTCAACTGTTGAACCATTAACCCTTAAAGCACACATCACAACTATAGCGGAAAACACATTGAAATATTTTATTTCTATGGTTTTCTGAGAAGATAAGGCTTGACATTTCATGTGAATCATCTGCTGAGCATTTATCACAACTATAGTGGAGAACACGTTGAATTTTTTTTTCTACCTTTTCTGAGAAGATAAGGCTAGACATTCCATGTGAATCATCTGCCTAGCAGATGATTCACATCAAATGTTGTCTTATTTTTTCTGAAGAAAAACAAAATCAGCTTTAGAAAGTCTGCTACATATGTGCTCAACACTTTAAGGGTAAAGTGACAGTATCATGTTCCTATCAGAGATTGTATACCTCTTTCATACTGTATTCAGTACAGGTCTGTGAAATCTTATCATTTAAGAAGTACACAGCTCAAGATTACGAGTGTTAATTCTCAACCAAATAGTACTAACATTTTTTACTTATTTATAAATACATGTGTTGTAGATGCTCATTAAATTGCTACAATGAAGAAATTCTAACAACTAACAGGGCGTATGTTCTCATGGGTTAAAAAGAAAACTACATTGTATTTATCTAGATAATCTGACATCACTGCAATCTGCCATGATGGAGGAAAGATTTAAGGACAAATGTAACTGATTTGTTTGTGTTGAGGTTTTACGGCCCTGTCAACCCAATGGGGTCATGTCGAGCGCGGTCAGTTTACCTAACCACACGTTTACTGGGCAGGCTTAGTCCTCTAAGCGGTTAACCAGTATTGTGCACATTCTTTCGCCAGAAACTGACAACTGCCCTTCTTGAATCAGCGGAAGGGAGAGAATGACCGTAGAAAATATTTCATGATCAATCTCCACGAAAGAATGTTGCCGACCTCGGCGGGGGTTGAACCCGCGACCTCCTGGTCTCCAGTCGGACGGCGCATCCAACTGAGCCACCGAGGCCGGCTAAATGGCATTGATTTCTGAGAAGCCATTTTATCATTCTACAGATGCTGCACCAGGGCAACAGGACATCTTTAACACGAAAAAATCAATACAGAGCACTATGTATCTCTACCCAGCTCAACTTCTACCCAATAAACTATCAAACAATTAACTCTTTCGTCTTCCTGCCAGAGATCTCCCAATAATTATATTTTTATGCATGGACCCATTTCTGGTTTTTAGAAGACAGCTGAGTTCATTAAATTAATTTTTTATAATCTTTACCCAAGAACATATTAACTAATAAAAGTTACCTGGTATCATTAGTTGAATAGGTAAAACACAGACATTTAAAGTGGCAATTTCATTAGAATGATAAATTTTCATACTTGAGAATCACTAACTCATTTATTGATATGTACAGTGTGTACAGTTGTGAAATTACTTGGGAGAAAAACAACCTCTTGGAAGATGAGATGAAGGTCCAAATAAGAATTCCAATTTGGCCTAGCCAGATTCCGGCTCTGGCTAAACTCATATCTGGACTACGGCAGATACATACAATCCATGCAACTTGACAGATGATTGCTATAAACTTTGGCTCCTATCTGGTAACTGCTGACAGACATGTATGGCTACTGGCAACAACCAGTTCACAGTAGCTAACTGGCATAGCAACTTGTATTCCTCCAACCAAAGCAATATTTCTGAGTTAGAAATTCATATCATTTTAAAGGTTTTGTTAGAAGCATCAGCAAAAATATTTCATTCTTGCATGCATGAAGGAGAGTGTGAAAGCTATTAACAAAAGTTGAATGTAAATAATAAAGATATGATGATACAAGGGAAATAACTCACCAGGTACTGTCAGAATATTGAACACCTTGATAAGAGCATACTTGGCTGCCTCTGCCTTGGCCATTTTCTTACTACGTCCAGTTCCTTCAAATGTCTGCTCATCAACAACCACACTCATTGTATAGGAGCGGTTGTGGCCCTCTCCACCCTCATTAGTAAGCTCGTACTTCAACTCTACAGAAGAAAAATACTCTATCAGCAAACTATATACATGTGTAAATTCAACAATTAGTCATAATTGTATAATCATTACAACTTTACAAGGTATATTACTGCAAGAAGAGATCAGCAGAGTTAGGCCTTTCCACCCCAAATTACTTCCAAGAAAAAAGTAAAAAGTTTCCGAAGCATGAGCATCAGATAAATGGGATATCTGGTAAAAATATGTTATAGGTACTGATAAGAAGCAACTCAGTTAAGATGCTTCTAATGAGTACCGGTACCTATGTTTTCGTGAATAAAAAAAAACATCAATACTTTTTGACTGAAAAAAGTGCCTATCTTCTTAATCATCAAGAAATGTCAATAAGCAGTGCTTATTAGACCCCGCCCCCCTACCCAATCCCCCACAAGTAAAGATATTGAGCGGAAATGAAATTAAAACAATAACCAAAGGCCATAAAGTTCTGTGTTGTAAATATGCTAAAATTGACACATAACAATCCGAACCTTGTCTGTTTAACAGTAATGCAAATACTAAACTTGGTCATCTTCCCTAAATTTGTTCCCAAGATACTGAATGGAAATGAACAATAACCAAGGGCCGTAACTGTGTTGTATATCTGTGAAAATTGATGCATAACAATCCCCATGTAGATCTGGTCAACATCAATGCATATACAAAATTTGATCACATTCCATCAAGTTGATCACAAAAGTATTGAGTGGAAACGAAATTTCAACAATAGCCAGGGGCCATAATTCTGTAAATTTGCAAAAATTGATGCATAACACTCCCAACCTAGATCTGGTTATGGTCAAACCATATGCAAAATTTGATCAAATTTCATCAATTCATTCACAAGATATTGTGTGGAAACGGATTTTGAAAACAACCAAAGGCCATAACCATGTTGAAAATTTGCAAAAGTTGACAGGTAAAAATCCCAACCTAGACCTGGTCAAGGCCAATGCATATGCAAAATTTGATCTATTTCCATTCATTTGTTCTTAAGATATTGAGTGGAAACAAAAGTCTAACCAAAACCAAGGGCCATATTTCTATTAAAATTCAAAAATCAAGAAATAATAATTCCAACCTGGATCTGGTTATGGTCAATGCAAATGCAAAATTTAATCAAATTCCATCAACTGTTCACAAGATATTGAGCGTAAACAAAATTTTGACAATAACCAAGACTCATAACTATGTTGCAAACTTGCGAAACTTGCTGCGTAACAATCACAACCCAGATCTGGATAAGGTCATTGCATATGCAAAATTTGATCAAATTCCATCAATTCTTTCAGAAGATATTGAGCAGATTTGAAATTTTGACAATAACCAAGGGCCATAACTCTGTTGTAAATTGCAAAAATCAATGCATAACAATCTCAACCTAGATCTGGTTAAGGTCAATGCATATGCAAAATTTGATCAAGTTCCATCAGTTTGTTCACAAGATACTGAGCAGGAAGTCCAGGGTACCAGAATTTTTCTGTTTGAGATAACAGTAGTTTGAGAGAACAGTTGAAATGTAAAGAACATAAAGCAAGACTAAACCAACATTATCCAAAACTTGGGTTGAGTTAATAACTCAATTCGAGGGTTGAGTGCAAGACTATAGTAACTCAAACATATTTTTGAAACCCTTGTTTAGGGGCAACTTGGACCCCTTTGTAAACAATGCAAATTTAGGTGCCATTGCTCATACGAGCAATGGCACCTAAATTTTCATTGTTTACAGAAAGAAATGTTGTAATCTTCATAACGCCTTCATGGTGAGGAGATTAGGTTTGGGGAAAAACAACCATCTGACTTACGCTAGTCTTGCGCTCAACCCTCGAATTGTGGACTAAGATGTAGTGTGCCGTGGTTACCGAGTTCTGTTCACCAGTATTATTTTCTCCGGCTTGTTTTCAAATTACGGTATATTTCAACTCAATGGAAAGTCATCATCCGCTAGCCATAGCCTGATAGACTTATGTTTATAATATAATGAGGCTCTAGTGTATTTAAAATCCTCTTCTAGGACAGCAGCGGAGTCGTTTAAGAGGAGTATTAAAACTATTTGATGATAATTCTGAGATAATTTTCTCTAGTTCTCCTTAAAAACACAGTACACACAAGTAGTGCTTCTAATTATTACCAATAAAATGTTTTTTGGAGAAATAAAAAAAAATTAGCCCAAAATTATCATCAGATACTCGTCCCTAACAATTCGGATACTTAACCCATGGGTCAATCAATCCCTTCAAACTGATGACAAATCAAAGGCTCAGGGGAGCTCAACTCACCTTTTCTCAACTCATTCAGATGTGCCACAGGATTTTTGCTGGAAATATTTGGCAAGTTCGGGTCTGTACTGAGCATTGCCTGCTGCTTTTGTTCTGAAAAATAATAATGTTAAAAATTGAGTTCTCCCTCTAAAACCAAAGATGATCATGATGATTTAGCATTTTTTGTCCCTTTCAACATTTAGTCATATCTATGAAAGGATGATAATGAAAGGCTCTAGGCAATGAAACACCAATTACATAGCACTAGTTAAGGCACTTTTTCAATCCAAAAGTAGCGATATTTTTCTTATTTCTCCACAAAAACATTTGTTGTGGGTACTCATTAGAAGCACCTCACAAGGCACTTCTAATGAGTATCCACAACATATGTTTTCATGGAGAAATAGGAAAAATATCGCTACTTTACCGGATACCCTCCCTTACCTAGACCTATGGCACCATATAGTCATGAACTAAATTCCACCTCCAGCAGGACTCGAACCCACTGACCTGAAGCCAGGAACACTAACCACTAGGTCACTTGGATGGTTCTTAACCCTCACCTTGCTGAATAAATTAAGATGCATGCCCACTTCTAATTTCCAGCCAATCAGATTACTTGATCCAGGTTTTCGATAAAAATTCACATATTTAATGACAAACAGTACAGATTCAGATCAGTTGGTTTCTGAAGAAGCCAACATCTGGATCTACACTGTTTGCTAAGATAGGGCATGTCGTGTTCAGCAAGAGAAGGGTTAAAACTATAGAAATGATTTCAGTGCAATAATTAACAGCATGAACTCAAAACTCTAGCAAGACTATCCAGATAAACATTTTTTTTCTAATTTTCAATAATAATTATTTGGAAAAAACACATCTCATTAGAAGTGCCTTTCTAACTAGAGCAAGTGCCAAGAGGGTCACATATACCTATGGCAGGCACCATTTCTTAAATATAAAATGGTTTTAAGTCAATGACAATGATATAAAGCAAAATCAATGGACCATGAAAAATAGGTCACTGACCCACAAATAATTTACAAGGTCAATCTCTGAGTGACAATGATCTATCATCCCAAGTACAAATTTTCTGAGTAAATAGTCTCACAACATAAAGCAAATCCCTAGACCATAAAATATAGGTCACTGTCCTATTTATACTTGAGAGGTCAATCTGATGTGTCACACTGTTTCATTCTACCAACTATGATGTTAATCCATTAACTAATCTAGAAGATATTAAGCAAAATCACTAGACCATGAAATATATGCTGATTTATATTTACTTTGAAGTCAAAGTTTGGGTCACACTGTATCATTATATGCAAATATGACACTCAGGCATCAAACAGTGGGCGATATAAGACAAAATCACTAGGTATGAAATATAGGTCACAAAGACTTTCATTTATTTTGAGGTAAAATGCTGTGTTGTACTGACCCATAATCCCAAACTGTGACATAACATAAAATCACTGGACCATGAAATATAGCTCACAGTGACCTACATTTACTTTTAGGTCAAATGTTGGATCATACTGATTCATAATCCCAAATAATGATGTTCATAAACCAAATAACATTCAAGATATAAGGCAAAAAAACTGGATCAAACATATAGGTCAAGGTGACCTACATTTATTATGATGTCAATCATGGTGTCACTCAGAACCAATATCCCAAGTTTTACATTAATCCATAAATTGTCTTCAAGTTATAAAGCAAAATCGCTGGAGCATAGAAATAAGGTCACAATGACATTGACCTTATGACACTGAATGTTGATGTGATAAACATATAACTGATGCCCATCCTTCTTTATTTAGAAGTTGTTTGTATAAACATACTGCAATAGTCTTTATTGAGGCATCCTAGATTTTGACCTCTAGCCTCGCCCCTGGGCATGACCCTGGGGTCCATAGATGAGGACTGGAAGAGAACCCTCCTAGGTACCCCCACAACAAATATGAATAGTTTCTGATAAGTGGCTGCAGAGATATACATATCAAAAAACTTCTAAAGTAAAACTTGGTTATAACAGTGTTAACAGACTGACGGCCGCATGGAAGGATGGACAGACCAACGGAACCCATGAAAACTATATACCCCTTCAGCATTCTTCGCATGCCAGGGATATAATAAGTACCTATACTCTGTTTCCTTTAAAAACAAGAAAAATATCAGGAAAATAAGTTAACAGCACACATCTCCAACAAATCATAGGCTTTAAGGAGACAATTATACTTTTGGTGTATTTTCTGCTATTTCCTGTTTGTTTGATTTTTTGCACAACAAATCCCTTCTGTAAAGGGATCTATTCTAAAAGGTAAAAATTTATTCCTCTTGAACCCTTTTCAGAAGGGAGTTGCCTCCCATGAAAGTGTATCCATTCCCCATAAAATGAGGCTAAGAGGAAAAAAGCTTAAGACCATCAATACTTGACTTATGTCAGAGCTATAAAAGCTGCCCGCAAGTTTTTGTAGTACCCATAGACATCCCTGTTGAGTTAGAGCCTATCAACAGTATTAAATAGAACCTTGAATACATTTCTTACAGGAAACTTATGGGGACAAATTTTGCAGTCAGTCATTCAAGAAATATAGGTCAATTTGATAGTGCTGAAGAACACAGCCCCAGCTGACAGAACCTCTACCACAAAACTAGCCTGTGTTTATGAGACAAACGAAGATGACGGGCGGAAGCAAGTTCATCACACACAATCATGGGCATAAAAACGGATCTTATTCCACAATATGCAGATGTACATAAATGAATGAAAATTATTGTTATATTTATACTTTTCGTTCCACTTGAATGATGTATTAACAATTCCTATCTACAACAACTCTACTGCTACATTTGATAAATTTATGATACACTACAACCTCTTTATAACACAGTTCGTTATAACATGATTTTGCGTATAACACAGTTCAAAGATGGATCCCAAAAATGTATAGATTATATTGAAAAATGACCATAAATGGTCATTTTTCAATATAATCTATACATTTTTGTTTGGATATAACACCCATGTTTAACTAACACAGTTTATGCTATGGACCCAAAAAATAGTGTTATAAAGAGCTTGTGGTGTATAAGACACCTACTCTTTGGTTTTTTTTCCCTGGGCTCCCTGGGTTTGAAACTTGTTCTTTCATCTGTATAGTCCAGAAAAACCTTGTTTCCTTCTAGTTCTGCATCTTGTTTAGACTTTATTTGTTCCTCTAGGGCTTCGGGTGAGTCAAAGACAATATAGGCAAATCTGAAAAACAATATACCATAATTTTTTTCTCTATACAGTCAAACCTCAATGGCTCGAACATCTTTGGGACTATGGAAATTTGTTCGAGAAATGGGTAGTTTGAGCCACTGAGGGTTAATCATGGCACCAGGTCAAAAAGCAAACAGCAGTATTTTTGTTAAATCTTTTCCATTTTCTACACAATAATTGTATGCTGAGTGTACTCATGAGAATCGCCTCAAAGAGGCAATTCTAATGAGTACACACAACATACAATTTCATGATAAAATACGAAAATTTTCCTAAATATGTTTTCTTAATCTATCTAAAAATTTGGTAGGGACTCCAAAACGAGTTCAAATTTGCCATGGTAAACGAGCCATCGGTGTTCGAGCTATTGAGGTTCGATTTTGATTGATTGTGTTGGGGTTTAACGACACGTCAACCCTTGAGGGTCATTTTGTGTCGTCTCCCAGAGAAAGGGAGAAAAGAGATAGAAGAAAGAGTAGAGGAGATGAAAGAGAGGGACAGGGAAGAAAGAGGAACAGGAATGAAAGTGAAGAAACAGAAGAAATAAAAACATTCCCCCTCTACCCTTACCCACTACAAGGATAGCAGGCCTTGCCCAACTGTAAGCCAATATCAGTTGGACGCCCCGGTGATGTAAGATACACAGCACCTTCGCACCACCCGACCACCCCCTATTGAGGTTCGAATGTATATTGGTACACCATAACTGAGGCTGCACAATTAATCAGATAATCAATTAATTGACCGATAAATACCACAAAAATGATTATCATTACTGATTTTCTAATAATCGATCATTAGATTTCTGTGTTTGTTACTTTAACATATTTACCCTTAGTATTCAGGCACCTCAACTCCTTACCATACTTAATCTAAAATTTGAATAAGTACAATTTACTACCCACTGTTGTGTCTAAAAATAGCTGGATGAGTGTCAAACAATGTAAACCCTGATGAGACGCTGTGTTTGCCGCATCTCATCTGGGTCTACACCGTTTGCTCAAGCATGTCTAACCAAATACATACATATAAAGAGTCATGCTCAAACTGGTAAAATTATGACCAAATCTTCAATGATTACTAATCGATTATCAATCACAATGGCAGGACTGATAATCGATTACCTTTTCAGCTCTGATTAGTCAGCCTTAACCATAACTCCTTATACTTGTCCTAAAATCTGATTAAGTCACAGTCCCAGATAAGAGGGGGGTAGCCACATAATATTTTCTTTATTCCTAGTGTTGGGACTCAGTCACAATTTCATATTCGATCATTGGTTTTGTAAAACCCGACTGATCATTGATTAATAATCAAAATGTAGAAAAACTATTCAATTGCCAAGGAGACCAAGTTTTATGGGAGGTCCTAGGGATGCACGCTGAGATGAGTCAAACCAACCACAGGACCAATGGTCCTAAACCGCTCACCTGAGTGCTGAGTGTTTTTTGAAATGAATTTGAAGGTCATTATAGAAGACTGTCCCATGGACTGTTAATATGCTTACTGGAAGCCAGGCTCATGTAATGGGGCTTTATGTCTCTCCTGAGGATCATGAACCAAGGGGTCTGTACCACGAGTTTATTTGGTGATTACTGAATAAACTATTATTGGCTTGAGTCCCCAATGCTACATACCAAGTTTCATGACAAGTGGCCTACTGGTTCAGGAGAAGAAGTTTTATGAAGGGGTTTTACCTTATATGGGCATGGCGGCCATCTTGGTCATGTGACCTGGACCTGATGAACAAACCATCCCATGGATGCTCCATATGTTTGTTTGTTTGTTTGATTTGGGCTTAACGTCGCTTTCAACCTTTTTCAGTCATATCACGACGGTGTCTGGATGTGGCAGGGAGCACAATGCTCACTTTTAGAGTGCTGCCTCACTGAAATATCACGCCCCAGACACTTTGACATGATATTCCACCCAGTCACATTATACTGACACTGAGCTGACCAGTTCTAGCTCTACTTTCTTAATGCTGAGCGCCAAGCGAAAGAGCAGCTAGTACCATTTTTAAAGTCTTTGGTATGACCCGGCAGGGGATCGAACCCGCAACCTCCCGGTCACAAAGCGGACGCTCTACCACTGAGCCACTGTGCCGGTCTGGATGCTCCATATGAAATTTGACTTCAACTGGCCCGGTGGTTTCAGAGGCGAACATGTTTGAAAATGTTGACAGACTACAACAACAGACGACAGACTACAGACGATGACAACAGAGGCTAGTCATACTATAAGCTCAACAGTAAGCCTTCGGCTCAGGTGAGCTAAAAATCTGACCAAGAGTTGACTTTTGCACATAAAAGTAGATGACAGTGACCCGTTTTATTATAGGAACTAGAAGTCCGAGAATCAGATGTGTCGCCTGCTTAAACCGCCAACCACTTGATATGAAAAAGGAAAAAAAAAAACACTGGTCCTAATAATCGCTCCTATCCCTAAAGGCAACCCCTCACTACTTTGTCTAAATTTTATTAATCAAGTAAATAAAGGGCTATAATTCGACCAAATTATTTTGGATGATTACAAAATAAACTTGACCTCTATGCTATCATGATATACCATTCTCCAAACTTTGAATGAAATCAATGCATCCCTTCATAAGTTTTTGAGGGGAAACAATATCTTTACCTTGTATTTTACCCTAACAACAAAAACTAAGTTGAAAAAGGGCCATAACTTGGCAAAAATTTGTCGATGATTGCCAATATCAAACTTGACCTGTATTTTACAATGATATATCTTTCTGCAAACTTTCAATAAAATCAATGCATCCATGCAAAAGTTAATGAGCGGAAACCAATATCAACACACCAACAAAAACTAAGTCGAAAAAGGGCCATAACTCAGCCAAAATTTTGCAGATGATTACTAATATCTAACTTGACCTGTATTTTACAATGATTTATCCTTCTGCAAACTTTCAATACAAGAGATGTCAGAAGACAATGCAGCTCGCCTGACGCACACCTTTGAAAACTTAAACACTGTGCTAACACGGACGCTGACAGACGCCAAAATGAAATTTTTAAAGTAAAATTAATTTCAATTAAGGCATACTCACCTCAAGATATTATAAGCCTTATTTGAGCGGTTCACCGCGAGATCGACCTTCAAAAGAAAGACAACTAGGAAAAAAAAAATTGTTTGAAACAGACTATAGCTCGTCCTAGTTGTCCCCCCTACCAAGCGTCCTGTTTCTAGGTGACCAAGGTCGGGTACCAGTTATGCACTGGTTCCCTTCCGTCCACGCCACCGTAAGCAACCAATCAGGACGCGCCAGGTATATTCCCGCCAAAGCACGCACCAAGCGTGCGGCACGCCTAACACATGCGGTAGACATTGTTACTATAAAGGGTAGACGCAAGGTAGAAAACATCCCTATTTTTTGGGAGCAATAAAATTTAACAATGAAAGCGGGGTGGGAGGAGGGACATTTGATAATATCTTGAGGTGAGTATGCCTTAATTGAAATTAATTTTACTTTAAAAATTTCATTTCAATGTCAGCATACATCACCTCAAGATATTATAAGCCTGAATAATAAGCATAGGTGGGTAGGTAATAATAAAAATAGTATAAATCTCTACTCACCCATGTTGGAATCCGGTGAAGTTCAGCAGTCCCCTGGTAATTCATAGTATTTTTTAGGGGAATATATTTACATTGTAGGTATGCTTGCGGGTCGAAATCCAATATCCATTGATGGAGAAGAATAAGACAGACCCTTTGAAGAAAAGTTTCACACCGGATTCAAGCAGGCTTAAAATACTGTGAAGAGACTTAAGATACAGAACGATGGCAGCCAGTAATAGACTGCGCCGCCACGAGAGGTCCCAATGACGATGTATCCTGCCTAATTGGGGCCAAATCTCTAAGGTAAAATGAAGAAAAGGTACTATTTGAACGCCAATATGCAGCCCTTACCACATCCTCAAGGGCGACAGAATTCCAATAAGCCCAAGACGAAGACAAAGCTCTAACTTCATGAGCTGAGATTTTCATGAATGACAGATCCGAAGATGATAAATCTGCATAAGCTAGTTTGATAACGTCACAGATCCAACGAGAAATAGTGGAAGGTGAAATATCTTTAGAGCCCTTCAGTGGTAAAAACAGTCTCTTCCTTCCCAATCTCTTAGCTTTCACTCTGGACAAATAAGCTCTAAGAGCTCTGACCGGACACAAAAGCCTATCATCCGTATCAGAACCACAAAACTGAGAAAGACCTGGAATAACAATAGGTTCTGGTAATGACTCTGGAAGCTGGTTTTTTGCTAAAAACCCAGGTTGTGTGAGGAGGGTAATGGAATCCGAGTTGCGGTCATACCTAAAACAGCCTTCCTCAATTGACAGAGCATGAATCTCACTTCTTCTTCTAGCAGCCGCAAAAGTAAGAAGAAACACTGCTTTAAGCGTGATGTATTTGATGTCAGCAGTCTTTAGCGGTTCATAAGGAGCTTTATTAAGAGACCAAAGAAAACAAGTCAAATTCCATTTGGGCGTAAGAGATCTGGAAACCGGTTTTCTCAGGGAAAAACCTTTAATAAGATCTGAAATGATTGGGTCCGCCGTACAGTCTGCTGATTTGGAAAATTTCAGTGTATTTGAAATGGCGGAGCGGTAGCCTTTAATAGAAGCTACCGATAATTTCAGGGTGTCAAAAAGGTAGCAAAAAAAATCTACCAAATCATTTAAAGCGGGATCGACAGGATTAACTTCCCTTTGCAAACACCAATCCGAGAATATCTTCCACCTCGCAGAGTAGACCTTGAGCGTAGACTCTCTGCGGGATTGAGAGATACACTGGGTAGCGAATTCAGAAATGTGTCTACCTCTGATTTGACTCCTGACAACTTCCAAGCGTGAAGATGCAACATAGCTGGATTCTGATGGAGTACTTTTCCCTGATGTTGTGATACCAAACCCCGATGAACCGGAAGTTCCCTGGGAAAGTCTATTATGAGACTCAGAATGACTGAAAACCAGCTCCTCTGAGGCCAACACGGGGCTATGAGAATGAACCGACTGTTGGAATCCCTTATCTTGTTTAGAACCAGGGGAACAAGTTTGAATGGAGGAAATGCGTATGCGAATAGGTTTTTCCATTCTAGTGACATAGCATCCACTGCACAAGCCCTGTGGTCCGGTACTGGAGAAACGAACAGGGGCAGAAGATGGTTTAATCTGGTGGCGAAAAGATCTAACTGAGGAGTACCCCAAAGACTGAAAATTTGGTGAGCTATCTCCCGATCTAGAGACCATTCGGTGGGGAGAATTCGGTCTGGGCGAGACAGGCTGTCTGCCAAAACATTCAATTTCCCTGGAATATGCCTGACTTGAATGTGAATATTCCGATGATGACACCAGTAAAGAAGATCCCAAACTAGCATGCACAGAGATGGAGAGTGGGTCCCCCCTTGTTTCTTGAGGTAAGCCACTACTGATGAATTGTCTGATGCTACCATCACGCATGAATTGTAAATGTGACTCTGAAAATGTTGGAGTGCTAGGAAAACTGCTCGTAACTCCAAATTGTTGATGTGAAGGTCTTGGGAAGCAATATCCCACAGTCCCTGAACCTCTAGACCTAGGGGTTCTAAATGAGCGCCCCAGCCCGAATGGCTGGCATCTGAAAACAGATGGAAATCTGGGGTTGGTATAACAAGGGGAATTCCAGCCACATAAATGGAAGGATTCATCCACCATTTGATTGCTACACGACATGAATGGGATATTGGTATAGATTGGACCAAACTGTCGCGGTGAGGTTTCCAATTGGCCAGAAGATGGAACTGAAGAGGTCTCATATGAAGGCGACCTAACTGAATTAAATCTGCTGCTGCATTGAGTGATCCCAACATGGACAAAAATTCTCGGGCGGTAATGAATTGAGCCTGTAGAACCCGAAATAGCAGGACAAGAATTTTGTTGACTCTTTCTTCTGGCACTCTGACAATGCCAATGTGAGTCAGGAACCTCATTCCTACATACACGAAGTCCTGAGATGGAACTAGGTCTGATTTCAGGGGATTTGGTATTAGACCCAGACTTGTAATGATTTCCCAAGCTAGTGAAAGGTCGGACAGTAGGGACTCCTGTGAAAGACGATGGACAAGCCAATCGTCGAAATATTGGTGAATGTTGGGTCCTAGAGATCGAATATGTCCCGCCACAATCTCCATCAAGTTTGTAAAAACGAAAGGCGCTGTTGAGATTCCGAATGGAAGCGCCCGAAATTGGTATATAGTGCCTTCTAGGGAAAATCTCAGGTACTTGCGAGACGCTGGATGAATAGGAATATGGAGGTATGCGTCCATAAGGTCTATAGAAACCGCCCAAGCCCCTGGAGGAATAGCTCTCCGAATGGAGGCCGCAGTTTCCATCTGAAAGTGATCTACCTTCATCATTTTGTTTAGCGATGATAGGTCTATGATAAGACGATAACGGCCGGTTTTCTTCTTCACTAAGAAAATCCGGCTGTAGAAACCCGGAGAGGAAGTATCTCTCACAATCTCCACAGCCTTCTTTTCCAGTAGAATCTGCACCTCCTCCCTCAAGTGATTTAAATGTTGATGAGCTACAGGGAACAGAATTGGAGACAACGATAGTGGAGGTTCCCTTGCAAAAGGAATCCTGTAGCCCTTCCGGAGAATAGAAAGGGCCCAGGAATCCTGAGTTATGGCTGACCAAGCCTCCACAAAACTTAACAAACGAGCTCCCACCGGAAGAGAGGGATGAGGTGCAGATGGAAGGGCCCTGATGATGTCATTTACTCCTCCTAGCAGGGCCCCCCCTGAAAGAAGATGATCCACCACGGCCCCCTCTGGTGGATCGAAACCGATTGAAAGAGACAGCAGACGAAGAAGTGGAGGTGGGAACCCGGCTAGCTTTTGGTTCCCACCTAGACTTCTTCGCTGGATTTGAATTAAAAGAAGAGGAGGAAGGTCTCTTTCTATTGGCCGATACTCCTGAATAATTTGCTCTCAGGAGGGAATGATGTCTATCGTCTAGATTAGCTCTGAAAACTTCCTCTATTTTACCCCCAAAAAGAGAGGAAGAATTCAGAGGAGCTGCTCTAAGACTGTCCTTGTTATGAGATAAAAGTAAATTAGATGTATTTAGAGCAGCGTTACGGCGCTGATGCAGTAGTACAGCAGACATAGATAGGCCTAGGGCCATGATGTGCTTAGCAGAGCGGTTCACTGCTAGAAGTAGACTACGCAGAACATCCGGGTCAACATGTTCTGCGCAGAGGGCCTGAAATGCAGCCGAACCAAAAAAATCACAATGTGAACTGATGGCCACCGCTCTCCTTGCTAACCGCTCCAGGTACTCTAAATGAGCCACTGGTAAAGAGGCGAATCTGCCCACTGAGATGCCTAGCCTGCCAGCGTCGGCATCAAGGGTGGGTATCTTACTCGGCCAAAATTCCGTATGACAAGCGTAAGAATGAGGTCGAGTAAGGTAATCAATTGTTTTCTTAGGTACATGCCAATTTGGATTGTTTCTAGCCTCTGCGGTGTTGTCAAACAGCTTCCCCATCAACTGATTCACTGTTGAGGATTGTGGAAGTGTTGACCTGGAGGAAGTAGGCTGGTCCAAAATAGACTCAAGCAGGGATTGGACTCGCGCACTGTCTTGAGTTTGGTCAGCCTTGGGGCAAAGGTCTCCCAAAAGGGAGTAAACTTCCTCCAGTGTCTCATGGTAGTTTGTGGCAGGCTCATGAGACTGGCTCTTTTGAGAAGGACTTAATGAACTCTCTGACAGAGCCTGGTCCGGGACATAATCACACCCATGATATGGAGCCCGGGGGTCTTGGCTAATGGTCCGAACATGGTCGCGACCATTGCCAGTGGATCCAGACTGACCCGTGAAAGTTTGCCCCTCCCCTTCTTCAGCAACAGAAGGGAGATCCACTGACGAAGCCAAGTTGCCCAACCCTGATAGAGTCCTCAATACTGCCTGGGATATGGCTGAGGCAATGTCAGGGGTGCTACGTGAGGGGTTGGTTACCCTCAATGGCGTAGCTGTAAGACCTAAAGAACTATCCCTGCTCAAAGCAGGGATAGTCACAGAAGGTCTGACTGCGGAAACACTAGGACCTATAGGGACATCGTCCTCTACAGATCCCAGTGCGCCTACATAAGAATAGTCAGCCAATGGAACCCTGCTGCTATTCTGTACCTCCGTATACAAATGCCCGAAGGCTTCATTAACATTATGACTTACCCTGACTGAAGGAAGAGCAGATGATGTGGAGGAGGTACCCAGTCTATTCTTACTATTTCTACTTCTACCCAAGTTGGTAGTACCAATAACTGGTTCCGCTATTAAGGAATCTGAAAATGAACCTTCCTGAAAAATAATACCCGAACAAGTCGGAATGGCTCTAGTATTATTATGTTGAGAAGCCTTACTAATAGTAGGCACAGTGGAAAGAGATACTTTGGCCATACCACTTTGAATAGGTTTTGGATTCCTAAATGAACTCACCGCAGGAGTAGTATGAGAAACAGATCCTGTAACCTGGATATTTGGTGTGGTACGAATGCCAGCAACTAAAGGGAGAGAACCATTCTCCTGGGAAACAGTCTTAGTAATTGAACTGGACGAGCTTGGAATGGCTTCGGGACAGGGCAAATATAAGTTGGGGTAATAATCATACCCACTAAAGCCACCCCAAGAACCCCAGGGATAAAAATATGGCCAATAAAAGGCCCCCTGATCTGCGCCTTCCTGCCAAGAAAATTGAGAGGAAGGTACAGTTACATTACTTGGGAATCTGCCCGCCGTATTAAAGGCCGCCGAGTTAACATACCTATAAGGTGTACGATAACCCGGCAGGTACCTAGGTTCGGAATTTCCGCCGGAACAGGGGTTCGCCAGCGCCCCCTGCGTTGCCTTCCGTCGGGAAGCATCGCTGGGGGCGGGGCGAGGTCCCCTAGTCAAGCATTCATTACCAGTGACGGTAACGGCGACCTGGGGTCCCCTACGTCTGTTTTCCAAATCTGGAGCAGGCCCAGAGTTCAATTGAAAATTATTCACCAGAGTACTAGAAGGGAATCCCTGAGCCTGCTCCCGACCAGAAGATACATAAGAGGGGAAGTGGGATAATTCTTCCCAGATCTCTGAAGCCCAACTGGCAGACCTGGCACAAGGAGATAGCTGCGAACACCCGCAACATCTAACGCATAAAACATGGCTGTCTGCCGGAAGTTTAGTTTGCTTGCAATTAATGCACAACATCTTACTACTGATATGGGCTACAAAGAAAAGCTTTAGTGAAAATAAAGATACAGACTTATCTGTTAGCGAAAAATACTTCTTTCCAAATCCAAACGTCGTAATCTATACAGAAGGTGCTGACCTCGCAAGCGACCAAAAAATAGTGATGTTTTCTACCTTGCGTCTACCCTTTATAGTAACAATGTCTACCGCATG
The DNA here is from genome assembly GCA_964016985.1 of Anodontia alba. Lineage (NCBI taxonomy): Eukaryota > Metazoa > Mollusca > Bivalvia > Lucinida > Lucinidae > Anodontia > Anodontia alba. The sequence continues at coordinate 75,920 of CAXHKG010000136.1, forward strand.
TGTTAGGCGTGCCGCACGCTTGGTGCGTGCTTTGGCGGGAATATACCTGGCGCGTCCTGATTGGTTGCTTACGGTGGCGTGGACGGAAGGGAACCAGTGCATAACTGGTACCCGACCTTGGTCACCTAGAAACAGGACGCTTGGTAGGGGGGACAACTAGGACGAGCTATAGTCTGTTTCAAACAATTTTTTTTTTCCTAGTTGTCTTTCTTTTGAAGGTCGATCTCGCGGTGAACCGCTCAAATAAGGCTTATAATATCTTGAGGTGATGTATGCTGACATTGAAACACTGTGCTAACGCCCATGCCAACTGACACCGACGCCAACGACTGGGTGACAACATAATGATTAGCTCTCCAGGGACATAATTCCGGCGAGCTAAAAATCAATGCATCCCTGCAAAAGTTTTTGATTGGAAACCAGTATCAACACACCAACAAAAACTAAGTGGAAAAAGGGCCATAACAGCCAAAATTTGGCTGATGATTACTAATATCAACCTGTATTTTACAGTGATATAAAATTCTGCAAAGTTTAAATGAAATTAATGCATCCCTTTAAAAGTTATTGAGTGGAAATGAACAACAAAAACTGTCAAAAAAGGGCCATATCTCAGCCAAAATTTGGCGGATGATTACCAATATCCACCTGTATTTTATAGTGATATAAAGTTCTGCAAAATTTGAATGAACTCAATACATCCCTTCAAAACTTATTGAACGGAAATGAAAAGTGTGACGACAACGCCGCCAACAACACGGACAGACATGATCCCTATGTGTGGATTCTTCTATTTTTAATTCTTTGGACATGTTCATTTCCTATGTAAGGGGTGTCTGTTTTGTTTTTATTACTGTCTTGTTTTACAGAAATATCTGCTTAATGCGAACAGTGTAGACCCTGATCAGATGCCGCATTCTGTGTCTGCAGCATCTAATAAGGGTCTACCCGGTTTGCCAATGTCCCTTTTATGGGACGCTAGGCTTATATGGGTTAACTTCTTACTTTCTAGGTCCTTGATAAAACTTCTTCTGGGGTAAGCGAACCTCTGTGACATTTGTTTCATCGAAGAATGTTTTTAACATCTCTTCGGTCACATTCGCTGGCAGGTTCTTTATAAACAGTGTCTTGTTATCACCTACAAATATACAGTTTCAAATATCACAATTATGTTTCCAGCTTTATACCTTAGCTACTTTTCAATATTAAAAATGACATTACTGATTACACTGTGGAACATTTCATTCCAAATTAACCCTTGTCCTGCTGAATAAATTAAGATGCCACACCTATTTCTAATTTTCAGCCAATCAGATTACTTGATCCAGATTGTTGCTATAAATTCACGCACTTAATGGCAAACAGTGCAGATCCAGATCAGTTGGCTTCTTCAGAAGCCAACTGATCTGGATCTACACTGTTTGCAAAGGCAAGGTATATCCGGGTTCAGCAGGACAAGGGTTAATTTCCCCCTCCTCTGACTGTTGTTCGATATAAATTATATTAAGTCAGAGACTCAAAAGAAAAACCATTCTGATACCCAGACTTTCAAAAACAAAACATGCTTTTGATAATTCACAGCTCTAGAAAAAATACTTCGGTATTTCTTAAATACACAATCCATTTATAACACTATCATTGGATTCTAAAGCATAAACTATGTTAGCTAAAAGTTAACAACCATGTTGTATTTCTTAAATACACTAGACAAAGTGCTCAGTGGGGCACCTATACCCCCGACCAGTGCTACCGCCAGTTTTTAAAGAGCACAAAGTATGTAGCTTTGACTCTGGAGATGGCAGTTATATGCTTTATGTTATAACATTGAAAAACTTCAATCACACATAATATGAAGCCCTTGACCTCAAAGATCAGGCACAGGTGCAGGGATTGAGCTTAATAAAACTTTAGCCCTATAACTATCACCATATACTAGGAAATCAATCAGTCTTTATAATATAAGCAAAAATGACATTTGTATGAAAAGTCTGTGACCTTGACTTAAAAGCCATGCCCCAGCTTGGGGATGGTGCTGAGAAAAACTTTAGACCTATATATACCATCATGCTTAATATTAATGAAACCAACAAAAGCGTCTTCATAATATAGCTATATAAATTTTAAGGTCACCTGCCTACTCAATGCCCTCTACATATCTGTAAAGTATCACAAAAATATCTTAAAGAATTTTTAGAGTTATTGCCCGCACAAGATTTAAATAACCAAGGGAGAAAACTGCAGAATGGAGTCAGAAAGTCATTCTTGAATGTGATATGCCTACTCAATGTCCTATACATACTGGTGAAGAATCATGAAAATATCTTAACATGTTTTAAAGTTATGGTTTGCACAAATTTTTTACAATTCTGGAGACAAGGGGAGATAACTCATGGACCAAGTCAGTTAGAGTTGTCTTTCTTGTGCCTGACACCCTACCAAATGCCCTCTACAACCTGACAGTTTCCTGAAAATAGCTCAAAGGGTAGTTAGGAGATATGGGGTGCACAATAATGCATTTATGGACGAATGGATGAATTCCATGCTGATAGCTATATCCCCTAAACCTCTCTGTAGGAGGATAACGAAATTCAACAAAAGGTCTTGATGGTATAGCTATATAAACTTAGATGCAATTTTTTTTACTTTTATATGAAATTTCTAAGTCTGTGACCTTGACCTCAAGGTCATACCCCGGGATGGGGATGATGCTGTGTTAAACTCTAGACCTATATCTACCAACATGTCAAATATAGATGAAATTCCTCAAAGGGTCTTGATGGTATAGCTATATAAACTTAAACACAAAAAACTTTGACTTTTTTATAAAAATTCTGTGACCTTGACCCCAAGGTTACCCCCAGGGTGGGGATGGTGCTGATAAAAACTTTAGACCTATATCTACCATCATGCCAAATATGAATGAAATCCATCAAAGGGTCTTCAAAATATGAAACTTTAACGCAAAACCTTTGACCCAAAGACAAAAATAAAGTATGAACAAATAATGCTTCAAAGGACGGACGGACAGACAAACAGATTTTTTGCTGATAGCTATATCTGCTCAACCGTTCAGTTATGGGATAATGAAATTTAATAAAAGGTCTTGATGATGTGGTTATCTAAACATAAACGCAAAATTTTTTACTTTTATATGAAAATTCTAAGTTCGTGACCTTGACCTCGGTCACACCCGTGTGGGGATCATGCGGAGTAAGACACTAGGCCGATATCTACCAACATGTCAAATATAAATGAAATTCCTCAAGGGTCTTGATGATATGGCTATATAAACTTAAACACAAAAAACTTCAACTTTTTTATGAAAAGTCTAAGTCCGTGACCTTGACCCCAAGGTCACCCCGGGGTGGGGATAGTGCTAATAAAAACTCAAGACCTATATCTACCATCATGCCAAACATGAATGAAATCCATCAAAGGGTCTTCAAAATATGAGGTCTTATAAACTTTAATGCAAAAACTTTGACCCTAAGACAAAAGTAAAGTATAAATGAATAATACTTCAACGGACTGTCGGACAGACAAACAGATTCCTTGCTTATAGTTATATCAGCTCAACCATTCAGTTAGGGGATAATGAAATTTAATAAAAGGTCTTGATGATATGGCTATATAAACTTAAATGCAAAATTTTTACTTTTATATGAAAATTCTAAGTTCATGACCTTGACCTCGGTCACATCCAGGGTGGGGATCATGCCGAGTAAGAAGCTAGGCCAATATCTACCAACATGTCAAATATAAATGAAATTCCTCAAGGGTCTTGATGATATAGCTATATTAACTTAAACACAAAAAACTGACTTTTTTCACGAAAATTCTAAGTCTGTGACCTTGACCCCAAGGTCACCCCTGGGGTGGGGATGGTGCCTATAAAAACTTTAGACCTATATCTACCATCATGCCATATATGAATGAAATCCATCAAAGGGTCTTCAAAATATGAGGTCTTATAAACTTTAACACAAAAACTTTGATCCGGTCTTTTTAATGAAAATTCTAAGTCCATGACCTTGACCCCAAGGTCACCCCCGGGGTGGGGATGGTGCTGATAGAAACTTTAGACCTATATCTACCATCATGCCAAATATGAACGAAATCCATCAAAGCGTCTTCAAAATATGAGGTCTTATAAACTTTAACGCAAAAACTTTGACCCTGTGACGGAAAGACGAATGAACGAACGAACGAACAAATGAACGTACGAATGAACGAACGTACGTACGAACGAACGGACGAAGGGAAAAGCGAAAACTATATACCCCCACATACTTCGTATAAATAAAAGGTCTTGATGATATGGCTATATAAACTTAAATGCAAAATTTTTACTTTTATATGAAAATTCTAATTTCATGACCTTGACCTCGGTCACATCCAGGGTGGGGATCATGCCGAGTAAGAAGCTAGGCCAATATCTACCAACATGTCAAATATAAATGAAATTCCTCAAGGGTCTTGATGATATAGCTATATTCTTAAACACAAAAAACTGACTTTTTTCACGAAAATTCTAAGTCCGTGACCTTGACCCCAAGGTCACCCCTGGGAGGGGGATGGTGCCTATAAAAACTTTAGACCTATATCTACCATCATGCCATATATGAACGAAATCCATCAAAGGGTCTTCAAAATATGAGGTCTTATAAACTTTAACGCAAAAACTTTGACCCTGTGACGGCAAGACGAACGAACGAACGAACGTACGAAGGAACAAACAAACGAACGTACGAAGGAACAAACGAACGAACGTACGTATGAACAGAAAAGCGAAAACTATATACCCCCACATACTTCGTATGTCGGGGGTATAACAATCCCTTTATAACACTATCATTGGGTTCTAATGCATAAACTGTGTTAGTTAAAAGTAAACAACCATTGTACCTAAACAAAAAATGAATAGATTATATGGATAAAATGACCATTTATTGATGCAAAATTTTGGATGTCCATCTTTAACCCATCTATATCCAAAACCATGCTATAATGAATTTGTTTGTGTTGAGGTTTTACGGCCCAGTCAACCCAATGGGGTCATGTCGAGCGCGGTCAGTTTTCCTAACCACACATTTACTGGGCAGGCTTAGTCCTCTAAGCGGTTAACCAGTATTGTGTACATTCTTTCTCCAGAAACTGACAACTGCCCTTCTTGAATCAGTGGAAGGGAATAACCATAGAAAATATTTCATGATAATCTCCACTAAGGAATGTTGCCGACGTGCTACAATGAATCATGATATAATGAAGTTCCTGTCTTTCTCCAGACAATCCCCGCTAGCAAACTGCTATCCACAGCAAGTATGATGATGATGATTTGGTGTTTTACTTTCAACATTATTTAAGCTATGAGGGAAGAATGAAGAGTCATGAGTCCACATCAAGCTAAAGTTTAGCAAAATTACCCTTAAATACTGGAGTTGTAGCTACTTCCTCCCCTTCGGCCTTGGGTGTTTCTTCTGTCATCTCTACATCTGTAGACTGCTCTGTGGCCTGACTAGCTGGCTGGGTAGGAGGTTTGGCTGGCTGAGGGGCAGCTTTAACCTGCTGGGTCCCAGCAGCTGCTGTCTTGGCTGGTTGACTAACTTCCATAGGAGTTGCAGGTTTATTTCCAAACAATTTCTGCACAGCTTCTTTTGGAGAGACCTGACTGTACGACCCTGACTTGGCAGGACTTACATCAGCCTTCACAACTGGAGCCGCTTTACTGACCTGGGTCGGCGCAGGAGCAGGTGCTACTTCCTTCTTAGCCTCTGTGGTATCTGCCACAAAAAAGTACAGTTAATACAAGAAATAAATACCATCCCTCCAGACAGCATGAGGGTTACATATATTTTTTCGTATTTCTCCAAGGATACATATGTTGTGGATATCATGCTGTCAGGAGTTGGAGAACAGACACTCATAGCTCCAGATAATATGCATTATTTCAACCAACTAGTGCTGTTAGTTTTCTTAATCTACACAAAAACACACTGTGGATACTCATAAGAGATGTTGGCTGCTGTGGCAAAATAACAAGCACTTCTAATGAGTACCAAGATATTGGTTTATTTTACCAGAAATACTTTCTGTGGATATCTCTTATCTGGAACTATGACAGAATACGCTTTCATGGATACATCTTATCTTGAGTCATGAAACACTAGAAAAATGAGTACGGTAAATGTCCTAAAAATTCGAACACTAAAGCGTCTGACAAAATGACATATACAAACAGTGTAGACCCTGATCAGACTGCTCCTGAAGGAGCAGTCTGATCAGGGTCTACACTGTTTGCCATTCCACTAAATATTTAAAGAAACTGCTGCATAAAAAGCAAAATTTAAGCCAAAAGAGTATGGAATAAAGTGTTCGAAATTTTAGGAAATTAACCGTATGCATGCATGCAGGTCTAGATAAGAGTAGGTATCAGGTATTTTTTTTGTCTTGTATCTCCACGAAAACGTGTTGTGGGTACTCATAAGAAGTGCCTTGCTGAGGCTCTTATATGAGTACCCACAACATACTCATAAGAAGTGCCTTGCTGAGGCTCTTATATGAGTACCCACAACATATGTTTTCGTGGAGAAATAAGAAAAATATCAATACTTTTGGACTGAAAAAACATCTTATCAAGAGCTAAGAGTGTGACTAGCAAAAAAGGTACCCTACAGTTCCACATAAGGAATTTTCAAGAAAATATTAATATTTTTCTTATTTCTCCACAAAAATACATACTGTGGGTACTCAGTAGTATCCCAAAAACATGCTATTGACAAGAAATAAGTAGCATATCCCACTGTTGCTTTCCAACACCCAAATACACTAGAAATGTGTCCAAAGGACATGGATGCCCCCACCTGAAATAAACACAAATTGCTAATGCATGAAAATCTTAAAGCCATCTTGGACACAGACGGTGACAGACATACGGGTAACACAATATGCCCTTTCCACCATTCTTTGAATGGCAGGGGCATAAAAAAATATTAAGTCTGCAGACAAGATTAAGTTTAGAGGCTAATGAAAGCGCTGCAAGCACTGCACAATGCCCCGCCACTGCTCTTACATCAAGCAAGTGCCACAACTCTGTCAAAAATAGCCATCAAAAGAGATGGCAAATCCCCTGACCAAACCGCCATTCCTAAATTTGGTATATTTCAATCAGACATCATGGAAATATTGAAACAGAGCAAAGTAAAAAGATGCAAAGATAATATGAAATGGGACCAAAATAATAAGAGAAAACAATACTAGGTGTATTGTTAATGATTTTATTTTTGCATGTTCTTTTATTTTTTTTTTATTTTTGTCAAAATCATCTAATAGTGACTTCTGATGCAATTATCTGAACAGGATACACAATATTTGCAAATACTTTGAATTTGTGAGCGTAAATATTTAGAAATAATAGCAAAACTAAATACCTTGTAAAGTTAAAGGAACTTGCTGTATGTTTATTGTGTTGAAAAATCAACAAAGTAAAAGTTGTCCTTCTTGCATGCTACACACATACTTGACCTGATACACTGTAGATCCAATACACCGCAGTCCGTTATTTAACATCCAGTATATCGCGAATTGGCCATGGCTCCCAAATTTTCCATAAGAAAAAATTTAAAACATAAAATGTTTGGTTTTTTAACGTCAGAAAAAATAATGCGTTCCGGTAATCGAGTTTTCGCACATATCCCGACGCTAAGTCGCATCAGGTATTATGACAAACAATCCACTTAGTGTCAATCAGCGAACACGTTGATTACAATTGGCAAACAATAAACTATAATCGCCGTTATTGTCATAATCATCATCATCATTGAGAACATATATCTACTCATTGCTCAATCAGTCAGTGATGCCCACAAACTCATTCTGCTCAACAGGTGAAAATGGTCTTTTTCAGTACCAGCAAATTTTACAAGACAGGTCTGACGATGTTTCTGTCCCACACACACAGAACTAAGTCCGCCCATTTTGCACTTCTGTAGCAATAAATATTTTAAAAGAAAACAACTGCATCAAACAAAATAACGATAAAACTAAAAAAAAAAGAAATTAACTTAGTTAAACGACAGTTTTTTGCGTCCATAACACAATATGTAAAGGGAAGCAACTCAAATTATCTAAGCATAACTGTGGCAATTTCAGTTACTTCCCTTCGCCATTCCAGGGAACCAGAGTATCCAAAATGGCGTCCTAAATTGTCAACCCGGCGATTTGTTGTTTTCAAACGCAGTTTATCAGCTGGTCTCGATAGAAATTACTTGTAAGACTTAGTGTACCATTGTAAATAATGCCACTGAGCAATTCTAATCCAATTTTAATTGGGAAATATGGCTAATAGCATGACTGAATGCCATTTATCAGTGATGCCTCGGCAAACTACCACAGCGACAAAGCAAGCGAGTGCTATACCCAGTAAGCATTCTTTATAAATCTATGGCGGGCCGATAACGGCCCGCTATAGATTTATAAAGAATGCTAGCGGGTACATGCTCTTATACATGCATGGTACAGTCAGGGACCAAAAGTAATTCCACAGCGTCAAAAATCCCATAGACTTCAATGCCTTTTCATGTTTACAAAGAATAAATAATAATAAATATAATTGTTTATATCTTTATAATGTTCACATCATTTGAAAGCTGGACGATTCATGTAATATACATTGTGATTCACATTGGATTTTCTCTATGCAAACATGAGAGACTAAGAATTAAATTTTGTGTAAGACATTTTGGGCAGTTCTCAAGCGACATCAACATTTGAGTCAATAGAAATCTGCCATTTTTAAAATTTCCTCTTAATTTAAATTGTTTTATCTGAGAAAACAGATATCCGATATTTATCAAAGTCATATATTTTGGACATGCATCATTTTCCTTTCCGATCATTACAGAACATCAGTATTTTCTTTACGATCTTAAACAATATTATGTGTCTTGTAAACATTAAAATGCATTAAAGTCTATGAGAAAATATGTTTGTGGAATTATTTTGACCTCTGACTGCACATGTATTGACCTATTTCGTGATCCGTTTATATCGCGATAGCAGACCTTGGACCCCCCGAGGACCACGATATATTGGATCTACAGTGTATATGTCCCTACCAAAAATTATCAAGTTTAACAGTATGGGAGTTATTGTCTGCACAAGATTTCGATATCAGGGGAGATAAGTACATAATGGAGAAGGTGAGAGTACTTTTGAACACGAAATGCCTATGCCTCTACCAAATATTAACAAAATATTTCAAACCACATACTCAAGAATTTGGCTAAGAATTCATTCAGGGGAGGTAACTAGAAAACAACCACAGCAGAGGTTGTCCTTGTTGCATGTGGGTCCTTATCTATGCCTCTACAAAATATTATCAAAATATTTCAAACCATTAAGAAGTCATTTAGTGCACAAGAATTTGGCTTAGAAATTTATTCAGTGGTGTGTACACGAAAAAGAACAAAGAAAGAGTTGTCCTTCTTGTATGTGACACTCCTACTTGACCTGATATATGCCCCCACCAAAATATTATGAAACTAGAACAGTGTTTTTGGAGGAAAACGTATGTTCCCTCCCCCCTCCCCCCCCCTCCCACCAGTTTGAACAGACATATTGTTGAAATAGATTGTAGCTATAATAAACCGAAGGTCACAATATACCTATATGTAAGTTTGGTCTAAATTCATCCATTCCTCCATGGGATAGGGTGCTGACAAGCCATTTTCTATAATCATAGCCCTTGTGTGACCTTGAAAATGGGATCAAGGTCACAAAAAAATCTAATCAGATCTTGTCTTTGTCTCAACAATATAGCTGTGCAAGTTTGGTCAAAATACATCCATTCATTCAGCAGATAGCGTGCAGACAAGCCATTATCAAAAAATCTAAGCCCTCCTGCGACCTTGAATATGGGGTCAAGGTCACCAAAATAAAATTTGTTATTTTCCATGCCACAACAATTTGGCTGTGCAAGTAAAGTTAAAATCCATCCATCCCTTCAAGAGATATAGTGCAGACAAGCCATTTTCCAACAATCTAAACCCTAGTGTGACCTTGAAAATGGGGCCATGGTCAACAAAATCTGATCAGTTCTTTTCCATGTCACAACAATATAGATGTACAAGTTAGGTCAAAATCAATCCATTCCTTGAGGAGTTAGGGTACTGACAAGCCATTTACCAACAATCTAAGCCCTAGTCTGACCTTAAAAAAGGGTTGAAGTTCACCAAAATATAATCAGTTCTGATGCATGTCCCAAAAATATAGCTGTGCAAGTTTGGTTGAAACCTATTCATTCCTTCAAAAAGGTGCAGACAAGCCATTTTCCACCAATCCAAGCCTTAGTGTGACCTTGAGAATGGGGTCATGGTCATCAAAATCTAATCAGTTCTTTTCCATGTCTCAACAATTAAGATGTACGAGTTTGGTCAAAATCCATCTGTTCATTCAGGAGATAGGGTGCAGACAAGCAATTTTCCAATAATTTAAGCCTTACTGTTACCTTGAAAATGGGGTCAAGGTCACCAAAATCTAATCAGTTCTTTTCCATGTCTTAACAATATACATGTAGCTGTACGATATGGTCAAAATCCATTTATTCATTCAGAAGATAGGATCATACAAACCATTTTCCAACAATCTAAGCCCTCCTGTAACCCTGAAATGGTGTCAAGGTCACCAAAATCTAATCAGTTCTTTTTCATGTCCCAGCATTGTAGATGTGCAAGTTTGGTCAAAATCTGTTCATTCCTACAAGAGATAGGGTGCAGACAAGCCATTTTCCAACAATCTAAGCCCTCCTGTGACCTTGAAAATGGGGTCAAGGTCATCAAAATCTAATTAGTTCTTTTACATGTCCCAGCAATATAGATGTGTGTTTGGTCAAAATCTATTCATTCCTTCAAGAGATAGGATGCAGACAAGCCATTTTCCAACAATCTATGCCCTCCTGTGACCTTGAAAATGGGGTCAAGGTCACCAGAATCTAATCAGCATTTTTCCCCCTCCCAATGATATTTTTGTGTAAGTTTGGCTAAAATCCGTCTATTCAATAAGGAGATAGAGTGCAGACAAGAGGCTATGTCCCTTTTTCCAACAATCTAAGCCCTCCTGTGACCGTGAAAATGGGGTCAATGTCACCAAAATCTAAACAGCATTTTCCCCCCTCCCAATGATATATTTGTGTGTTTGGCTAAAATCTGTCCATTCAATAAGGAGATAGTGCAGACAAGAGGCTACGCCCCATTTTCCAACATTCTAAGCCCTCCTGTAACCTTGAAAATGGGGTCAATGTCACCAAAATCTAATCAGCATTTTTCCCCCTCCCAATGATATATTTGTGTAAGTTTGGCTAAAATCTGTCCATTCAATAAGGAGATAGCGTGCAGACAAGAGGCTACGCCGACACTGACAGGATCCGACTAAAAACAATATGCCCCCTCCCCCACCCCCCACTATGGTGTGTGGTGGGGGGGGGGGAATAATTATCTCAGACAGAATGGGAGTTAAAGCCTGCACAAGATTTCAGATCAAGGGGAGATAAATACATAACAAAGTGTAAGAGATGTCAGTCTTGCACATGACACACCTACCAGTCCTTCTCTATGCGTCTATCAAATATTATCAAAATATTTCAAACCATTACGAAGTTATAGAGTGCACAAGAATTTGGCTTAGAAATTTATTCAGGCGAGGTAACTAGAATGTGATATGCCTACTTGTCCTTATCTATGCCTGTACCAAATCTTATAAAAATATTTCAAACTACTAAGAAGTTATGGAGTGCATAAGAATTTGGCTAAGAAATTTGTTTAGGGGAGATACATAGAAAAAAGAACAAAGCAAGAGTTGTCCTTCTTGCATGCAACACTTCTGCAAAGCTTGACCTGCAATATATTTCTATCAAATATTATCAGATTATCCGAAACAGTATGGGAGTTCTAGCCTGCATAAAATTTCGGTTTCATGTGAGATAACTGTATAACGAAGAGAGTTGTCTCTCTTGGGCACGACACCCCTACTGGACCTTATCTATGCCTCTACCAAATATTATCAGAATATTTCAAACCATGATCAATTTACTTCAAACAGTATAGGAGTTATGGCCTGCACAAGATTTCTGCTTCAGGGGAGATAACTACATAAAGAAGGAAGTGAGAGTTGTCTCTCTTGCATGTGACATGCCTACTGGTCCTCCTCTTCATCCCTACCAAATCTTATCAAATTATCTCAAACAGTATGGGGGTTACGGCCTGCACAATATTTCTGCTTCTGGGGAGATAACTACATAACAAAGGAAGTGAGAGTTGTCTCTCTTGCACACGACACACCTACTGGTCCTCCTCTCTATTCCTACCAAATTTTATCAAAATATGTCAAAAAGTATTTGATATGCTTGAGTTGGAGTTTTACAGCCCAGTCAACACTGTTAAGATCATGTTGAGCTAGTCAGTTAACCTACTCACACTTTTCCAGGACATGCTTTGTCCTCCTAGCAGTTAACCAGTACTTGTGCGCATACTTTCCCCAGTAGCTGGTAACAGCCCTTCTGAACCAGCAGAAAGAGGAGAATGACAGTTCAAGTGATTTCACGATCAATCTTCACAAAAGGCCAGACTGGGATTCTAACGTGACCCTCTGGATTTGCAGCCAGATGTACTACTGACTTAGCTATGGAGTCCAGTGTATCGGATATGAAGGAGCCTGACAAAGAAAGTGTTTTAACCCTTGTCCTGCTGAATAAATCAAGATGTCACGCCGATTTCTAATTTTCAGCCAATCAGATTAGTTGATCCAGATTGTTGATACAAATTCACATACTTAATGGCAAACAGAGCAGATCCAGATCAGTTGGCTTCTTCAGAAGCCAACTGATCTTGATCTACACTGTTTAGAAAGGCAGGACATATCCGGGCTCAGCAGGACTTGGGCTAATGCAAATTCAGTCACAGATTCAGTCAAGATCCGATGAAAGCAAGAAAGCTATCACAATTTACTGTCTTCAAAGCTGTGTCATCATTTTAAATACAGCATTTACATGTAATTAACAAGGGTCAGAGATTTGAAAACACACCATTTAGGTAGAAAAATCAACATGAGACATTGAATTGACAATTTAACAGCAACGATATTTCTCATAAAAATATTTTGGAAGTTTGGTCACATGGAGCTCGGTCAACTGCTGGAATTGGCCAGTTATAAATGGGTAGCCACTGGCTTTCAGACACCACAAATACAGATTTCATGACTCAATTGTCACTGCCATTCATCAGAAATGAATTGAAAATATATAATGCACATCTCAAAGGGTTTTCAACACAGGACCACTGAACTCAGCAAAAAGTCTTTTAAGACTTTTACCCACTGAGTTTCTATAGACTTGTCCACCTTTGAATTTAGACATACCATATTTACCCTAAGTATTAGGATACTTACATTGTGCTTAGCACAACTGTCGTAAAAATTGAAATGATCCATTCTATTACCTCTTGATGTGTCTAAAATACTGGGCCCAGTTGTTCAAAGCTAACGACGTCGTTAGTTAACGATTCGTTAAAATTTACATGGAGTGATACGAAAATAAGCTATAATTTTTGGCTGAAAAAAATGTGAGTAGCTTTTGCAGTGCAAAAGCTACTCACATTTTTTCAGCAAAAAATATCAGAATATTGAATATTGAATTCGCTAAAACAGTTAACGAAATGACCCTTAACGCGCTCGTTAAGCTAACGACACTTTGAACAACTGGGCCCTGGTGTATATATGACCGTGTAGGACCTGATCAAAAGCCATGGTCTGCAATGTCTGACCTATGTCTACTGCTTCCAAAGACCTATCTGTCCCAATACTTACGGTGTCCATTATTGCAAATGAGGTGTTGTTTAAAAAATCAAAAACAGAATAGCAAACAGTGTAGATCCTGATATGGCAGCTTGCAATCTCATCTGGATCTACATTGCTTGCACTGGTATCAATTTTGGTCTACCAGGCTGAAAGGGTAAAGCATATTACCACAAGTGAAATTAGGTGATTCGCTTGCTGTAAGATAAATCTCGAAGTACAATGTTTATTTGAAAGGAAACAAGTCAAATCTTTGATCATTTGGGAATGAGCAGTTATGTGAAGCCGAGCCACTTTCTTCTATTCTGTTAAAACTATTGTCTCCCAAAAATCCATAACTACTTATTCTACAGAATGCTACCTTTCCTAGCCAAAATTATCAACCCACTGAAGACTGGAGACCCCTAAACGGGTAACTAGCAAACAGTGCAGACCCAGATCAGACGCCATAGAATGTGGCATCTGATCAGCGTCTCCACTGCAAATAGTTCAACCATTTTTCTTTAAGAATATCTATATAATATAGCCTGACATACCTAAAATCCAAAATGGACTCTTCCAATATATAGTGTGGGAGACTTTATGTCTTTAATGGGTTAATATAATATTCCAAAGCCTACTGCATGAAAGACATCATCATGGAATTTTTCTACTGCAAATGGGATTATGGTTAATGCAACAGTTTACTAGTTCATATGTGCCAGATCCTGATGATATAGTGATGAAACAAAAAAAAAATCATATCTCGACTGTAGATACTTGACAAAATTAAAATTTCTATGGAAATTTTTTATATTTTTTGTTTTCTTAATTCAAAATGTCTCCAAGGTAGAATAAATTTCTGGTACTAAAATTTCAGACAGGATTAGCAGCGAATTTCTAAACAATGAGAAACTTCACTTTTCTTTCTTTCCTAAGTTGAAAAGACACTGAAAAGAGACAAGAAAGTGGCTTATTTTCACATACATGTGACAACCAACAAAATGAAACAAATCTTATCAACCTTTGTCATTCCCTGGGCAAAATCAGCAGACGACAAACTGATATTTTTCTTATTTTTTTTTTTTTTTTTTTTTTCATGAAAATTGTCTTCATGAAATTAAATCCTGTTTTCTTGAAAAAATATTTCAATATGTTGTCCACTGAAAGTTTTACCCAGCATGCTAAGCGTTAACCCTTAAACTGCCAATCACAACAATCGTCGTCTGCTTTGTCACCTGCTTGCGATTTTAAAAGTCATTTTTGCAAACAGTGTGGACCCAGATCAGACTGCTCCTCTAGGAGCAGTCTGATCAGGGTCCACACTATTTGCATGTATGCAAAAATCGGTTTGAAAAGTTAGCAAGAATATTCAGGAGACAACGTAAACAGATGATTTTCAGATGTAGGTTTTCTTGGCATTTTAAGGGTTAAAACACTGACTCCATACAGAAATTACATATGTAGCATGAAAATCAGAAGGGGTGGCCATTCACCATCTTACCATGTAATATAATACTGTTGTATATAACATACATGTATACAATATTGTCTCACGACTCAGTTGCTGAACAAACTTTAGCTGCATATCAGCACATCAGTACAACAAAATAAGTGCAAAACACAGCTGAACAAAATGCAGATAAAACATGTCCAGGTTAAATAGAACTTACCCAGACAATCAGTCTGATTTGAAGATCAGTTTGCAGATAAAATTGAAAAATAAAAAAATTGAAAAAAATAAAAAATACCATCACAATGCCAAGATTCTTTCTCAAACAACTATATTCCTGAATAAATTCCTTTTCTTTTTAACATATTGGGGTTAACCTTGGTGAAAGAATTAACTGAACTGCAAACATTTCATCTGATGTGCAATGAGAAAAGATTGCCTTTATGCCAACAGTGTAGGCACCAACTGGATCCTTAAAGTCACTGTTAGACTATTTGCAGGAATTACAAAAATTCTAGTCATCTTATACCATGACCCCCCCAGTCATGGCAAGGTGATGAGGAGAATGTTTTGACCTGATTTATAAATACATAAATTTAAATTAATTTACTCTTCTTTTTCTTTGTTTGAGCAAGAACAAGAATACTAGCAAAGTGATCGGCTGATTTAGCTATGCTATCACTTTTGCGACCAATCCAATTCTGCAACTGAAGAACCCTTGGCAGAGTCCCACACACTATACATTCCAGACGAAAATGACATGAAACAGTTTGATCAAATCTGACTTCAAGGCAAAATAAATTACAAAGTTTTCAATTAACAAGGACAGAACTCAGATTCAAATGTAGTAACCAGACAGCTTAAACAATGCTGCAAACGGCAGCAAATAGAGAGCAAAACAGACTGTACTTATCACAAATATGATAAATGACATTCTTAAACTTTCATAGGATCATTAAGAATTGATAGTGTTTAATTTTTTTTTTATTTTTTTTTTCCCAATAGGAAGTTTTGCTACACATAGGATAAACACCAATTTCTTACACTCCAGATAAGTTGATACAAATGACTTTTAATTTCTGTACCGAAGACTTTAATCTCTGCACCAAAATCTATCTTATGACTATTCACTGGAATCCATCAATGCAACTCCAATAAGTAATCACAAAATATTTTCTGGTGTAAAAATAAGGATATTTTTTTCAATCCTTTATACAGAACTATAAAAATGCTTAAACTGTTTCTGCAGAAAAAAATACCCTATTTACCCTAAGCACTCGGATAGACAGGCCTGCGCATATAGTGTAGACAACACAATCCGTATCAGATCTAGGTATACACAGACTTCCACTTATCCAGCAATATTTTAGACAAAAGAACACAGTACAGATCTGTTCAAATTTTAGGACAAGTATGGTGAAGTTAAGATGTCCAAATATTTAGGGTAAATAGTACTGAATATAGCAAAAAAAAAAAAATAAATAAATAAAAAAATAAAAAGAAAAAAGAAAAAATCGTTAATATCTGGAGTCATGATACCTAAAGGATAAACGTTCCACTCGCGCAGATTTAAGCAAGCTGTTTTCATCTTACTTTTGCCTAGAATGGTTCTGGTTATGCTAGACAAGGCTGGCATTCTCCAAAAGCAGATCAATACCATTGTGGTTTTGTGCTTGATCAGTTCAAATCCAGATGTTAACCTGCACAAAGGCCCCTCAAATCATTGTCTTAGACCCCCAGTTCAAATCTTGAACAAAATTGGCACTTTAACTTCTACCGAGTCTGCTTTAAGGTTTCATTACACTGTATAATAATCCATTTACATTGCGTGGACATCTACCATAACTATTTGGAATGGTCTATTTCCAACAGCAGTGTGTCTGGTTCATTTTTGTTATTACACATACTCTCTTTACAGGTATTCCTGTATGTTAACACAAATGATGTAGACTCTGATCAGATGCCATAGAACAGACACCACATTCTGCAGAATCTGATCTAGGTCTGCATTGTTTGCCAATTACCCTTTGGGGGTCTCCACTGGCTCTTCAGTCTAAAATGGAATAAATTAAACAGTGCACTGCAAACACAAGATAATTTCATGTAGCTATGACATGCATCAATTTCTGTCAATCCTTTATTAATAATATTCTTTTTGTTCTTATCTCAGACTTTCAGATTTATTTTAGAAACAAAACAAAAAAAAAAAAAAAAAAAAGAAAAAAAAAGTGAACATCCTTTCACATATAAATTTTGAAAGATCTTTCTTTTAATTTTTTTTTTTGCAAAATAAAAATGAGAAAGATTTTATAAATAAAACTCGCGTTAAATCTTCAGAATTGATCACAGCTTAAAACCGACTTTGGTTTCTGAAGTAACTCTCCAGTCCAGGTTTTCATTGTTTTACATAGACCAAAATTTACAAAAACTGATGATTTTGCCGGATGAATCAAGTATCAGTTCCACACATTTATTTAGCATAAATTGTTGTACCGTATTTACCCTAAATATTCGGACACCTCAACTCCTTACCATATATGTTCTAAAATTTGAACCAGTGCAATTCACTACCCGATGTTGTGTCTAAAAATTGCTGGATGAGTGGCAAACAGTGTAGACCCAGATGAGACGCCGCGTTCTGCGGCGTCTCATCTGGGTCTATACTGTTTGCTCAGGCCTGTCCGTCCGAATACATATGGTAAATACGGTATTTAGTTATTATACCCAAGAATGATTTTGATCAAAGTGAATGTTATTATTGACATGTTATATTTTTAAACTATTTGTTTTTGTCTTCTCTGTTGACAGAAACTGAGTAACCCAGCCAGCAGACTTCTGGGAGAAACAGTCTCTCCCAATCAATGTTTTGTATATCTGAATGTTTTCAAACTCATTTTGTTAAACTGAAGTACAAAACTTCTGTTTTGAGTGACAAAAGCAAGTCTAAGACATTGCCTCAAGTTCTTTCTGAAAGAAGTTCCCCTCTATTGTACCTACTCAAATAAAAACACATGACAAGGTCATAGACAATGATCTAAGAAATCCTTGAAGCAGGAAAAACACCTGAACATTAACAAAACAAGCTTCCCATGTATGATTTCATAGCCTCTTCTTCATTTCAAGGACTCACCAAACAATACCAAACTGCAGCATCATCCCAACTCATCATGCATTTGCACTAATGGCTAGTACAACAATCTCTGGCTTTGAGAGACTGTCAAACAGTTTGGGCGGCATAGGTCTGGTGGAGTTGTTCCCCTTGCAGCTAAACCTTGTGACAAAATTCAAAACTGGGATAAGAACGACTAGATTAGGCATTGCGACTCTATGCCAGGAATGGGAACAGTGTCTTCAGAATCCTCTTCGTTAGTCCACAGTGTTTACATTGAGCTATGTGTATTAACAAGCTGTGATGATAAAGACAGAAGGATTCTGAAGGGATCTTAGCGAAGTCATAGCCACGGTTTGTTCAAACCTTGGAACCCATGCCATAAAAGAAAAAGTTGCAGATCTGTACAGACTGGCCAGAATAGCAACCATTTATAACAAATACGGTATTTAACTGCCTTAACCCTTGTCATGCTGAATAAATTAAGATGCCACACCCACTTCTAACTATTAGCCAATCAGATTGCTTGATCCAGATTGTTGTTATAAATTCACATACTTAGCAAACAGTGCAGATCCAAACCAACTGGCTTTTTCAGAAGCCAACTGATCTGGATCTACACTGTTTGCAAAGACAGGACATGTCCGGGTTCAGCAGGACAAGGGTTAAGTAGGTAAATTCTGTAATCAGCGCCCAGTACAGAATCCAACTGGACCCAACAGATATGCAACTACATCTTTCTGCACAGCTTAACAAGACTTGAAAATGAGCTAACCATATGACCCTGCTGTGTTAATGGCCTGGAAAAGAGCCTATACACTTCAACAATACAGTGCTTGTAAAAGGCAAACATTGGTTAGCCACTGACAATAAAAAACCTAAAATCAACATCTTTTATAGACTTTTATTTCAGAATCTTACAACAGACATATTAAATACCATATTTATCCTGGGTATTCAGGAAGACAGACACATCAATGCAAACTGTGTAGTCCCTGATCAGAACACGGTAGACTGCCTGAAGAAGGTCTACAGTCTGCAACTTATCTAGCAGTTTTAAGGCTTACACCTATGGACACAAAACTGTACAAACTTTGATGGTCTTCATTTCATTTTGTATAACACATTGCAGTGATTCAGCAAGACCAAAATCATTTTGTCCAAATGGCAGCTTATTCTTCGGACATTCTGAAATTTTCTTGGAAAAATTATAAAAGCTAGAAAATATACTTTCTATATATAATAAACAAATACAAATGGAAGTCAGAATCTTTCTTTTTCTCTGATTTCTCCAGTACTGCAGTGCAGCACTGGTCAAATTGAGTAGGGGGGTGGGGTGGGGGATGGCATCGCCATTTCCTTGCAGGGATTCTGTTCTGAGAAGTGTGGGGGGGGGGGGGGGGGGAATCGCCATTTCCTTGCAGGGATTCTGTTCGGTCACTGCTGGATTTCGGAATGAAAAGGTCAACTTGTGTTGCTTTTTAAGAGGCATTTTTTTTTGTGCGATGTCCAACCCTTAACAAAATCATGAGTGTTATATTTCGCATTCACAATTTTGATGACATCAAGGGAAGAAACTTGAATAGGATTCGGCCTTATCTACTTTTTTGGCCAAACAAATTAGACTGGTTCACCCAGTTTATGGATGTAAAACTAATGGGCATTACAGAACATCACAAAAAATCAATAATGTCTGATAAACAGTCCAGTACATCTTAGATTGACCAATCATCCATTGTTTTACTAGATAAAGATCAGCATCGAAAATAAACTGTAAACAACAGCAGAAATACATATATTACAAAGCCAACAAAATGACAATCGGACAATGTGTCCAACCAGGTCATAAATGTTTCAGACATTTGGAAATTTCGGCGGGCTATGGCCCCTGTCCAATGTCAAACTGTCCCTGCATTTCAGGGCAGACCCCTGCATCAGCCAATTTAAAAAACATCTCAAATGTGAAGAATATACACCAGACCTAAAAATAGAATAAGTGCTTGTCAAAATGAATGAGATCAAATCATCAATCAATGTAAACTGTTAACTGTAAGATTCACTTTAAGAATTCTTTGATAAAGACATTTGATTGTCGAACAAACATGAAGCAGAAGAGATAATCATTGAAAGTATCAGAGTTTGCACAGTTTTGTGTCCACATGTGTATCAGCAAGGTAGTCAAACAGAATTGTTCAAATTTTAGAAGTCTTTTAAGAAGTTAATGTATCCCAACATTTAGGGTAAATACTGTAGTTACCACAGCCCTAGATAAGAGATTTTAATAATAAAACTTTAATTAGATACTGAAAGGCTCCATAGTCGTCAAAAACAGATATTTTATTATCCAAGAAAGTTTCATATACATGTATTGATATATCAGGGCAAGAGATACAAGAGGGTCACCCAAGAAACATTTCTGAGAAATTATTTTTAAATCAGGCCATTTGCCTTCATAAAAGATGTCCTTTACAGGCTTTTTCTATTTTTGGCTCTGGCAGCCATTTTGTTCAGCGGAGCAGAACTTTTTTAGCAATTCTGGCAGCGGGTCACCCAAGTAACACTTCTAAGAAATTATTTAGAAAACAGGCCATTGGCTTATGCGATGTTGTTTAAAGGTGTTCTGTTTTCAGCTCTGGCTGCCATTTGTTCGGTGGAGCGAAACAATTTTAGCAGTTTTGGTAAAGGTTCATATGAGGTACATTTCTATGGAATGCCACTGGCCTGAAGGCAGTGCTCCAGATAGTGTCCTTACAGCCGTAAATCACAAATCCTTCCGCACCAAATACGGGTCAATTTGAAAAATAACCAGCACCGAATACAGATGCATTTTTACTGATACGGCATTTCCTATAACGCATAAGAGTGCAACGTTGCGTCTGTTTGTTTGTTTTTTTTTTTTTTAAATAAACTAGTCTTGATCAGAAGCGGTTCAGTGCTTTAGATAAGCAGCATTTTTTTCTGTTTGTTTGTGTTGAGATTTTACGGCCCAGTCAACCCAATGGGGTCGTGCTGAGCATGGTCAGTTTACCTAACTACACTTTTACTGGGACATAGTCTTCTTAGCAGTTAACCAGTATTGTGCACATTCTTTCGCCAGAAACTGACAGCTGCCCTTCTTGAATACCCAATAACACTTTAAATAAATTTGTAGTGTATCAAAAGGTAAACAAAGTCTGTTGTATGCAAACAATAATTTTTGCATGTGTATTAGGGCTGCAATGATACACTCATTTCACAATAGGATAGGTATTGCGATTCTTGCTTCACGATACGATACATATCATGATACGCTTTTCGGACATCACAGTCTTCGCGAAATCTTTCCAACAGATGCAGGACAGCTGTCAGACAAACTGAAATTTTTGGCAGGACAAAATAAAATTCTGCAGGACAGGAGGCTTGTCTCTTATCAAATTACTATCTTGTTCTGCCAGAAATAACAGGACATTTGTCAGACAAACTGAACTTTTCTGCAGGACAGAATGAAAATTTGCCGGTTTTGTCAGACAGTCCTGCAGTTTTCGCAAAGACTGCTAATCAGTAACTGCATGAGGATTATACTATATGGTGTTCAAATAAGGTGTTTACCAAACTTCAAAGTTTGTTTGAAATGGTTCACAGTCAAAGTATTGATATCATATTTGTAAAAGTCTCAAGGGAAATTCCCTTTTTTCCTTTGAGTAAAAAGAACCTAATGTAAGCATAAACTATACAGGTTCTGTCCTTTCATTCAATGTGGGACGCTTATTGATTTTATAGAGAATTGCTACTGCAAAATGGCATAAAAGATTAAAAATTTTATGAGAGAGTGTTTGAGAACTTTTCCCCCGAGTGTTATTAGTGCTTTTAATATTCGTAACAGAGTTTGTTTATTGACTGAATAAGAACGGTTTTTTTTTGTTTTTATTTTTTTTTTTTGGGGGGGGGGGGGGGGGGGGGGGGGGGGAGTTTTGGAAGTCGTGAAAACTAATGACACGTAGACTTCACTGAAACAAGTACATGTTTCTGTTGGTGGCAGTCATTAAAAACTTGTCTATGTTCCATTATTTCTATGCACCGCTCCAAACAGTCCTTCTATGTCATACTGCTACTTTGGTAATTGTGAAATTTAGCAATATTACATAAGAGTCTACTAGGATTCCTACATTCAGAGACTCTCATTAACTCCAGATTTGGAGTAAGTTACTCCAACTTTTCATTTCTGACTACAACTTTTAGGAAAGTCTCAGTAAGATAAGTATGGTCTTTTTCAGGAGGACAGCATTTTACTCAAATTTTCAAAATCCTAGTGAGAACCCTGTACATTGTTTTCTTGGTTTTTTTTTAAGAATAGCTCAGGGTCTTCTCTTTTCAAAAACTTGTGAGAACCCCGCTTTAACCTTTTCTCTAATTCCCACAAATATTATTGATCAGTCATCATTTTTTCATCTATTTCACACATTTATAATCATTTCCTGATTATTTCCACATTTTTATTACCTTTATGTGTACCTGATTTTTTTTTTTTTTTTCTTTTTTTTTTTTTTTTGTTTCTCAGGTGACTAGGACTATATATCAAATAATAAGAACCCTTTTAGACAAATGTAAAAACCAGCACTTTGGGCTTGGTAACTATAAGCATTCCATTTTTTTTTTTTTTTTTTTTACCCTCAAACTTTGCCTTTTACTCCCAAAATTGATTTGCTTTTATCCTAATTTATATATGGGTGGGGGGGGGGGGTACAAAAATATGAAAATTTACCACCCAGCTTCAAGTGGTAACTAGCTTATTTGTTTCCCTTGCGACTGACAAATCGCAGTTACTTCCCTTATCGGAGAACAGTTTTCTTTGTTAATTGATCAAACAAAAAATAAAATACTTGCTCACGAGCTACGAATCTCAGATAATTTGGAAAACAATAAATTAAGCATTGTTTCATATATTGTGCGATACTGAATTAAGGGACCGATTATGAAATGCTTTATCAAAACAATAGCTTTTTATTCCGAGAACATTCCCGGCGCCATGTTTGTCGCCGGCCATCCCACGCGCAAGCGAAATTTACAAATAAAGAAAAAAACACACTTTATACCCTACATAAAGATAAAAGAGCATGATTTCTGCAATTTTATTCACCTTTTTTAATGACAGGCGCACTCTGTGCTGGACTCTGGGCCGCCGACTTCCTTGCTGAGCTTCTTCGCGATGACATGGTTTTCACTCTCAAAATTGACCAGGATTAAAAGACAGCTTTCGAGTATCGGAAAGGTCTGATTTTCATTCGGGCGTTTCCGTAGTACACACAAAACGGAATAGAATATTTTATTACCAAGTTAAGGTCACTTTCGGGTAGATTTTCTTTGATATTCTAGGCTTTAATTATTATGCGCCAGCTTCGAAGAAGTAAGAGGGGCATATTGCTTCTGGGACGTTCATCCGTCCGTTCGTCCATCGGTCCGTTCGTCCGTCCGCTTTTTGATGCATAGCTTCTTCTTTGTGTGTATAATCCTCCTCCTTGAGAAGCACCACTTGAAACCACAAGAGTAAAATGTTTAAAAAAAACTTGTAAAAATTAATAACAGTCAGAATTCATAAAAACGGGCTCAAACTTCTGTGCTAAAAACTGTTTATATACATTAGTGTCAGTCCAATGTGGGCAACCATCATTCCCGTACTTTATCTAACCAAAGTTTGTGCATGTGTATCTTGTAGAAGCAGTTTCTTGATAGTCTCTCTATCTCCTTTTCTAGTGGTTTAACAGCCGGTAATGTTTTCGTGACCATCTCAGCACATATTAGTGTTTGCAGTATAACTAACCAGTCATTAAAATGGGTTTTCCATGTGTCTCGATTAGTGTTTCGAACAATAATGTCTCTCAATGTGTATAGTAGATGAACGTATAGCATAGAATGCTGGACAACCAGCCAGCATGTGCAGCAGATCTTCATGACATTAGATACGTGCATGCTATTGTTTTGAAATTTCTTATATGGATTCCACACATGAAAAACAGCTGACAAGTTTTTTTTTACTCGGCAGGATTATGCCCCTTTCCTGAGTTATTGCTCTTTGAAAAAATATGGATACAATCTTGTCAGCTAATATCTAAAAAAAAAAAAAAAAAAAAAACAGTTGAAGCTAGAGCCTTGAAACTTGATGAATAGACTGGCAGTGATGAATAGACGACCTGATTAACTTTAGAATAAATTTTGAAAAAAATGATTCATGAGTTAGGATCCTTTGTAATTTTGGGCATTTCTACCTTGTCAGCAAAATATCTAAAAAACTGTTGGAGATAGAGCCTTATGTATTTCTGTATTAAGAGTAGCATCGTGACCCAGGGTGAAGTTAGTTAGCTGTAAAAGTGCTTTAAACCCCACGGTGCTTTGCTCTACCGACCGTTCTAAGGCGATGGCCCCGGTATTAGTCTTACTCTTTGTTGCTTTGTGGTTTATTCTACAAGGCGATTTGTTGTATGTCTTTCCGTGTGTCATTTTTTTCTTGTGTTTTTCAGTCCTTTTAGTATTGCGATTACCTCGCTTGGGAAAGAGAGCGCTAATCTTAGTGCATTTCGTACGTTTGTTCGGTTTGTGCTTGTTTAGATTTGTCGGTTTCCTCTTCTTCTTGGGGTCTGGGAAGGGCTGCGGGTTGTGATTGTGGCACTCCCTGGACTTTTCTCTTACCTTTTTTTAAAGGGTTTAAAGCACTTTTACAGCTAGCCAACTTCACCCTCGGTCCCGATGCTACTCTTAATACAGAAATACAAAAATTCGGTTCGCATAAAGGCTCCCAACTCAGTCAATGCATCAAAGCGAAAATACATGTATAAAAATCAAATTAATTAGTATAATAAACAAAGACGAGTACTCATGGCTGTTTCTACTGTATGCCAGAAAAATGAAAACCAATAGTTGAACCACAAACCGCAGCCCCTCCCAGACACCGATAGGAATGGAAAACCCTAAATCAACCTTTCATTAACTTGTAAGCGTGTTGGTACTATGCGCATTGTTTGTGTTTTGTTAAGCGTCTTATTAGTGTATTGTTTCTACAGTGCATTGTTTGCGTCTTGTTAAAGTATCTTGATTGCGCTTTGCTTAGCGTGTTGCTTCCATTTTTTAATGTCTTGATTGTATTTTGCTTAGTGTCTTGTTAGCTCATTTGCATACTAATTTCTGCGCTATTAAGACACAAACAACACACTGTCTTATTAGTGTATTGGGTGTGTGTTTTATTCCCTTCTTTTTCTTTTTTCATATGGGACATCTCTTGCCTCTGTAGTAGATGCAGCTACTGAACAGCTACAGCTAGGGTTGTGGAATTATCAAATTTGATTTCTTATCCACGGACAAGTAAATGGTCAAACCCCGTTAGTACAACCAAGATTTACCTACCCGAATATATATAATAACAAGAAAACATTGAGGCAAAGCATCAATACGCCGTGAAACTAATCTATCATGCATTACTTAGCTCCCTATAGATCGTAGTATAGTGAAAAAATGTTATAATTTATGAAAGGTTGTAATTATATAAATTATCGCAATTCTCAACGGTGCTTTGCTCTACCGACCGTTCTAAGGCGATGGCCCCGGTATTAGTCTTACTCTTTGTTGCTTTGTGGTTTATTCTACAAGGCGATTTGTTGTATGTCTTTCCGTGTGTCATTTTTTTCTTGTGTTTTTCAGTCCTTTTAGTATTGCGATTACCTCGCTTGGGAAAGAGAGCGCTAATCTTAGTGCATTTCGTACGTTTGTTCGGTTTGTGCTTGTTTAGATTTGTCGGTTTCCTCTTCTTCTTGGGGTCTGGGAAGGGCTGCGGGTTGTGATTGTGGCACTCCCTGGACTTTTCTCTTACCTTTTTTTAAAGGGTTTAAAGCACTTTTACAGCTAGCCAACTTCACCCTCGGTCCCGATGCTACTCTTAATACAGAAATACAAAAATTCGGTTCGCATAAAGGCTCCCAACTCAGTCAATGCATCAAAGTGAAAATACATGTATAAAAATCAAATTAATTAGTATAATAAACAAAGACGAGTACTCATGGCTGTTTCTACTGTATGCCAGAAAAATGAAAACCAATAGTTGAACCACAAACCGCAGCCCCTCCCAGACACCGATAGGAATGGAAAACCCTAAATCAACCTTTCATTAACTTGTAAGCGTGTTGGTACTATGCGCATTGTTTGTGTTTTGTTAAGCGTCTTATTAGTGTATTGTTTCTACAGTGCATTGTTTGCGTCTTGTTAAAGTATCTTGATTGCGCTTTGCTTAGCGTGTTGCTTCCATTTTTTAATGTCTTGATTGTATTTTGCTTAGTGTCTTGTTAGCTCATTTGCATACTAATTTCTGCGCTATTAAGACACAAACAACACACTGTCTTATTAGTGTATTGGGTGTGTGTTTTATTCCCTTCTTTTTCTTTTTTCATATGGGACATCTCTTGCCTCTGTAGTAGATGCAGCTACTGAACAGCTACAGCTAGGGTTGTGGAATTATCAAATTTGATTTCTTATCCACGGACAAGTAAATGGTCAAACCCCGTTAGTACAACCAAGATTTACCTACCCGAATATATATAATAACAAGAAAACATTGAGGCAAAGCATCAATACGCCGTGAAACTAATCTATCATGCATTACTTAGCTCCCTATAGATCGTAGTATAGTGAAAAAATGTTATAATTTATGAAAGGTTGTAATTATATAAATTATCGCAATTCTCAACGATAAAGACATTATAGACGTTATCAGAGGTAAAAAAATCAACTATGATCGTCTGTTTTCTAGCCCGCATACATAATTACATGTCGCCATCCATAGCCTAGGCCGAACATACTATATCCGAATTCATCTATAAGGGGGAATGGGCTGGGGGGGGGGGGGGTTGGTGGTGGGGCAATGCTCTAATTTTGACTGCTACATAGACTGGGCCCTAGCATTTAGTATTAGAAAGATCTGCTAAATAAAATGTTTCAAAACGTGGCTGTTCTAAATAACCATTCATTTGAGTCTAAAAAAGAGCAGTGTATCAAACTAATGGCATCTACAGATGATACTATTTTGAAATCCACTGGATTATTTATAAGCGAATGTAATATATCATAGCATGTCATCAAGGCTATATATATGTGTATATGTATGTGTATGTACATTTTTTCTCTTTTTTCAATCAAATGATGATAAAAATATTACTTTCATATCATTGTATAATGTATTATGCCATGTTTGTATTTGCTTGCCTTTAACCCTTATAGGGTATTGTTGTGCAGTAAATAAAAACACTATTCTATTCTATTCTCTTCTATGGAGCACTGTTTCGTTCTTTTC
Source organism: Anodontia alba (assembly GCA_964016985.1). Classification (NCBI taxonomy): domain Eukaryota; kingdom Metazoa; phylum Mollusca; class Bivalvia; order Lucinida; family Lucinidae; genus Anodontia; species Anodontia alba. The sequence continues at coordinate 103,613 of CAXHKG010000136.1, forward strand.
TTCACTCATAACGTTTTCTTTCGGCCCAGATCTTTCCATGGTTGAATATCAAATTAAACTGCATTATTAAACCAGCTTATAATCCGTTCGATTTGAGAAAGCATATTTCCAATCGTAAACAAAGAAAAATATCTTTTGTTTCTTCTTCGTAGTAGGACGAAAAAAAAAAAAACAAAAAAAAAAACGAAATGAATAAATTCAAACGTGTACGAATATTGACAGCAACAAGCTCATTTCAGGTCGAATGGTATAATTGGAGCTCCTACGGGAAAACTGCTCATTCTCTCTTTTAAATGAGCAAACCCCACATTACTACATTCATTCTACACAGTACTTCCCATTTTTTACTTCACTATGTTACCAATAGCACAGTTTTCTGCTGCAAAAGTGTGACTTTGATAAAAAAAATGAGGGGTGAATATTACTACTTGCTCAGCTTTGAAAAGGGAATAAATAGAAGATACTTACTCTTTCGATGTGAATACCAGAAATACATTCATCAAATGTTCTGAAATATTAGTAATTTCACGAGTGCGAGGCACGAGTGAAATTACGTTTCATTAGAAGAAATGAAATTATTTATAGTATTTAGTTTAAAAGTGGTATTTTCCTTTTGCGTCTGCTCAGGTAATGATGAAGACTACCGGTGTATTCTGAAATGTAATAAGAAAAATATCTATAACAATAAATAAAGATAAAGTCATAAAGGTAAAATACGATAACATGCATTTTTTGGTACATGTAATTGTATGTTCATAATGATCCTATTATAGCCTTTACAATGCAATGGTGTTGTTTGTTTGTTTACTCAGGGTGGGATCTGGAGTTTATTCCTGGTACACAGTGTTTTCGGAAATGCAATTTATTTCAGGCATTGGAAACTTCAGCCTCAGCAGAGACAGCTAGACAGAATGAAACAACCGTGGTACAACCGGCCGTTGATACATCTTCCTTTGATACTGGGGACATTACATACGCCCGTCCTAGACAGCTTGCAGAAGAGTAAGTGTAACATATTTATATTTTATGCGTTTCAACGAATTACTGTGATTTTCCTGTGAAATCGCAATCAATAATCCCATTTAAAATTAGAATTTTCTTGAGTCTAAAATTTCGCAAAAGGCTCTGATATTATGTGAAATGCTTAACGTTCCGCACTCGAACCACTGACGTCACCTACTACGCTAACGTAGATCTGCATGCGACGTCAGGCGGATTATCATCTACTTAGGCATTTTCTCAGTGTGCGTATTTTGTTTTGTGTCGATTTAAAATGTACTTGTCCTGATTGTCACTTACTGCGCAGACGTAGCTCTGCATGCGACGTCAGACAGATTATCATCTACTTAGGCATTTTTAACGCGTATCCTATTTTATACAGATTTAAAATGTACTTGGTCTGATTGTCCAACATTATGCGCATGTACACACTGAACCAGATCAGATTTATGCGAAATGGCTAGAACAACAGCAAAAAAAAAAAAAAAAAAAAAAAAAAAAACTTTCACTTTTTACCTGTTTATGCCGTGTGGACTCTTCTGTCTCTACATTTTGGAATGGTCGATGGCCATGTTTTACGGAAATCTGGTATTTAGTGTAAAATAATTGTAGATCCTGATCAGAAACGCATTATGTCGCGTCTTACCTGGGTCTATACTGTTTGTATTTTTGAGACGCTAATTAGAAGTTTATACTAAACTTTCTTTAAGATTAGTATAAATATATTTTAAAACAGGTCGCTGATAGACAGCACGGTACACATGGAAGGACCTGATGAGGCAGAAGTAACGTTCCAAGTCGTCGAGAGTGGTACTCAGCGAGGAAAAAGGAAGCTAGTGTCTAGTGACGGGTTTACATTCACTTTGAAGAGACAGAACAGAGGGGGGACAGTTGAGTGGCGATGTGCTATTAGAAACAAGACGGTGACATGCCCTGTAACCATCCAACAGCGTGGAAATTGCTTCGTACAGCACAAAGACCACCTGCATGCAGCCAGACCGGGTATTTTGAGAACCGTTGAAATCCAGAAGAAGGTGAGTTTCACTTCGCTGTTGTATTTTACTATTCAGATTAATTACAGTTTTTTTGAACGAAACAATGACACGAAGAAAACAACTGATTTCACATGCACAAATTACGTAATGTAGCGCCCAGGTGAGCTTGCACATTTCTCAGAACGGTAGCAATTCGTGTTAAATAGGTACATGCGACTAACGGTATTTACACTTAGTATCAGGACAGATCGACCTTATCAAATATTATTCTAGATCAGATCTGACGCCGCGTAGTCAAAGCGGAGTCCGATCAATGTCTCTCTCTCTCTCTCTCTCTCTCTCTCTCTCTCTCTCTCTCTCTATATATATATATATATATATATATATATATATAGAGAGAGAGAGAGAGAGAGAGAGAGGCTCCTCTCTCTCTCTCTCTCTCTCTCTCTCTCTCTCTCTCTCTCTCTCTATATATATATATATATATATATATATATATATATATATGATATCCTCTCTCTCTCTCTCTCTCTCTCTCTATATATATATATATATATATATATATATATATATATATATATATAGAGAGAGAGAGAGAGAGAGAGAGAGAGAGAGAGAGAGAGAGAGAGATAGAGAGGATATTCAAATGTTTTGAGTGAATATGTCTTTTATTTCATCGAGTGAAGTGAAAAAATGTATATTTCATGACTGCCGAAGGTGTGAATATATATATATATATATATATATATATATATATATATATATATATATATATATATATATATATATATATATATTGTGGTTAAAAATTTTCGGTAGACGACATTTTGATTCTATTTTTTTTTTAGAAAATAGAAAATCTGACACTTCATGCAAATCTGAGTTTGTGAAAAGAAATATTCATGGCCATGTAAGATTAGGGCTCAACTACGCATACTCCTGGATATAAAAAGTTGTTTACTTACGTGGTTTCATCCATATTGTCTTTCAGGTGAAAAAGGTTGCAGTAGCCCATGTATTTGAGCCTGCACATGTCATTGTAGACCAGTTACTTGAAGAAGGCGCTGACCCGCGAGAACCAGAGGCGTCAAGACCAGCCTACCAGAACTTACTACGCAACTGTAACCGGATTAGACAAAAGCAAAGGCCCGAAGATCCTAAAGATATGTATGGATTTTGAGGTAAGCTGTGTAATTAATTAGCTAGTTTTGGGCTTCAAAGCCTTATCTGTGTCCATTAATATAAGACTGACGATGCGCGTCAGTAAAATGGAACAAAAGAGAGAAAGTGCAAATTTAGACTTGATATGAAAACATATATACAATGCTACTAAAGAGTTGATTAGGATTCACTATGTTGCTATCTTTTATTAATTCTAGTATGCTGAGCCGCGTTTCAAGAAAATATTATTTGTTGCTCATTCAAAAACCAAGCAGCCTCCGCATCTCTTCAAACATGTTATAGCGTTCCCTTCTTGTACCCCACCGCATGATAGTGAAGGGGTAGTAAAGTATCACGTTGGCCGTCCATGTGTTCGTCTTTATTTTCGTTTCCGAACGATAACTGGAGTAAATGTCAATGGATTTACACCAAACTTGGTATGTGCTTTAATATTGTGACAAATCTGGCAAATCATTGCGAGGATGATAGTCAATTTATATAGATGGCCGAATGTCCCAAAGACACATTTTATGGGGGGGGGGGGGGGGGGGGTGGGGGGGGTCGTGATTAATTCATTTGTTTATTACTATTCCAGCTTGATCTCGATTTCCTTGGTTCCAAGATACCAGAGGTGTTCTTTCGGCAAGATGTTCGTCATTCAGACAGACGACATCTCATTTTCGCCACCGACAAACAGCTGGAACTACTGTGTAAAGCGAAAACCTGGTACATAGACGGGACTTTCAAGATAGTGAACAAGCCGTTCTATCAGCTGCTATCCATCCATGGTTTTGTGAAGTCTGGTGAAGATATGAAGCAGTTACCGCTTATGTTTGTTTTGATGTCTGGGAAGAGTAAACGGGATTATAAAAAGGTAATCATCGTCGACACAAGACTTCCTTTTCGGCACAATGTCTTGTGAACGAGGGGTTAGATTCAGACCAAATTTTCAGTGACAAGTCATTGAGACACAACAAAGAATTTATTAGATTATCTAATTTTCAAGGCCACGCCAGTTTAAAAATACCATCACTAGTTGTCATAACATTTCTGACACAAGTCTTATATGTACAGGTATTGGTCTGCTACATGTTTGCTGCACTGATGCATGAATTGCGTATTTAAACACGATTTATTGTTTTGGCGTACGTTGTTTACAATCGATCAAGAGCATGCATGCACCAAGATTTCCTTAAGGTAGTTGTTTGCGTGATTATCATTGACCGATGAATGTAAACCGCGTGTTAAAGAAATGAATAGACCATTTACTCAGGCTACAGTCAGAGACAATTGGCCAATTATTGCTGTCAGTGCTTTGAATATACACTAGTCGCGCATGACTTTAATACAGTCAGATATTTTTGTTTTACAATTCCAATGCAGTCTTATGAAACAGTGGTATTTTCAGTTTAGTGGAAATCATATTGTATGTTTCAGGTTTTCCAGGCGGTTCTTCGTATGCTTCCAGTTCAACCATCCGTTGAGAGATTCGTAGCAGATTTTGAAGTAGGGATATGGCAGGATCTCAGATATGTCTTTGACAACCCAGATATTCGTGGCTGTGTATTCCATTGGAGTCAAGCTCTTTGGCGGCAGGTGCAACAATTAGGACTTCAGGTATACCGTTATTGATATATAATGTGATAATGTAACATGAATGATAAAGAGTTTATTTGGCTATAAGCACTGAGCGTCGACGCCATGACGTTCATGTTTTGTTTGGTGACGTTATTTATGTCGTCAAAAAAGCGCATTGGCGTGTAAATAATAGAATAAAAAGAAAATTTACTCTTTTTCAGTGAATACCATAGAAATGTTCATCTCGTGTAATGAAAACATTCAAATCGTGGAAATACTGATGTTTTCATTATACTCGATGACAATATTTATGGTATTCACAGCAAAAGAGTAAATATCCTCTATATATTTTCGATTCTGGACAATAACCTGAGTAAATGTCATTAGTTTTTCACGTAAATCATTGTGTGCATTGATATTATGGGGTCTGGTTTTTTATTGTTAATGGACAAATTTCTTCAATTTTTGACCGAGTCACCCAGCTAGCAAGGTAAAAAGGGTCCCATATGGGCAAAATCAAGGCATATTGTTCAAATAGGCCCCTTGTGGGACCCTGAGATAAAACTAAAAGATGCGTAAGCCATATCGATTGCATGCATGTGCACAACATTGCACATATAAGTCCTAACCAGTCTTTCAAGTAGACTTGGGATTTGTAATTATTGGCCTAAAGTCTATTTCTGGAAGATAAATGTCTGAAACTATATTGTTGGGAAGACACAAAGGGTTCCCATATGAAGCCTATTTTGGACCCATTAGGTTCCCATCTGGGGCCCGTGTGGGTCCCACGTGTTTTGTTGGCTGGGTATCTGCCTCATCACGAAAACACGCCTATATTATTCTGACCCCCTTAAACCCCACTGTTATATAGTAAAACTGGGGTTTACAGGGGTATACATTATTTTTCTTATTTCTGCTCAAGACATAAATTGTGGGTACTCGTTAGAACCGCCTCATCGAGTACCCACAATCTATGTTTTGAGCAGAAATGTGAAAAATATCAGAATTTTTTATCTGAAAATTTTCCTTTTTTGGTGGGAAAATTATCAATAGTTTTGAATAGGCATGTTTTCGTAATGTATGACATGATAATGGCGAGGTATTATCGTTTTACGTTTTTATTGAGTAATATTGTGAAGCCAATATTGATATGTTTCAGGTAACGTACGCGCAACGAGATGACGTTTACAAGTTCATTAGAAAGGTCTTTGCTCTCCCCTTCCTACCTGCTGAACACATCGAGCCAAGCTTCAGGAATTTGCGAGAGAAAGCAGGCGGCGAACAAGTTACGGCATTAATGAGATATGTTGAAGACACCTGGTTGTCCAGTACTGTATGGGAGATCAAATCGTGGTGTGTATTCGGCCAGACTATACGAACAAATAATGACTGCGAGGGATGGCATCACAGAATTAACAGACGGGCGCAGAAGGGAAATTTACAGTTTCATCTCCTCATTAGTCTCCTCTACAAAGCTTACTACCAACACAAATCAAGATGGTATCGGAAGGAAAATTGCGTCGCTACCAGAGAAAGAACAGTAGAGCTATACAAGGGAAACTGTTTCGCCTCTGGAGTGATTATGAAACAGGGACTGTAAGTGTGAATGGTTTGCTGAAGAAGTGTGGTGGGCGTAATATCTTTGGAAAATATAAACACTGATATCTAATTGTGTGCTATCGAGTATAAGTGACAGTTTCTGGTTTATAATATTTTCTTAAACGTGACGTTGGTAAAATAGAATTAACAATTTTAATGGATGTATTATTTTCGTGTGAATTCTGTTTGGAGTATGTAAAATTAAAGGATACTTTTCGATATGCTCATAAATGTGACAAAAGATGTGGCTGAATTTAACAAAATTATAAAGAAATAAGGTTAAAATACATAAAAATTTTTGGCCATGACTTGAAGCGCCTCCCCGTGGTGTGGCCTGGATGCATTTTTTAACCTTTATTGAAAAGTAAAAGGAAAAAAAATAACGTTAAAGGTTAAAAAATGTAACGAAACGCTTCAATTATTTTTAAGGAAATGGCTACTGGCGTGGCTCATTTAATTTGAGACTGTTGAGTTACATGCAATTTACATGTGTGCGTGATGGGTAGGATGCGGTTATATGTAAATTTATCTTCCTTAGCTTGTGATCATATTTGTTTCGCTACATGAATTCATCAGGTACAGAGCAATAAAAATGCCACAATACATTAAGAGGTGTCTTGTGTGATTTTTATGGGCCGAGTGGTCTTTTGCAATTTGGGCCGAGTTGTCTTCTGAAATTGGGACGACTTGGGCCGAGTTGTCTTGGGCCGACTTTTTTCTGGGCCGAGTTGTCCTGGGCCGACTTGTCTTTGGGCCGAGTTGTCCTGAACCCGTTATATATTACCCCACTAAGAACCCTGGAAGAAAACAGATGTTCTCCGAATGCATGTACATTTTACAAAAACAACCTCAAAAAGATACGCCGGGCTCCAGCCCGGCGTAAATAATAATAAGAGGCAAAAGAAAGTATTCACTTTTTGAATACCCGTATTTTTTTTTTACTTTTCATTGCAAAAGCCCAAAAATACGCATGCTGCGTTTTTCCCAAGGTACAATAGTGTGGTGTAGTAAAATTACTAAATGAAACATCTGACTAGAGACACTGTACATAGATGTCGATGTTGCACTTTTGGCACGTACATCGTAGTGAACAATCCAATATTGCTGTTAACCAGTATTTGAATTCTCGGTCGTTTTTCTAAACAAAGCACAAAAATTACATTTCATTTACATGATGGCGAGAGAAATCAGGCCAAAGAGATGTTAGGTATTAGCCATTCAAAGCTAATCGTATTTCTCATAATGCAGTGCACTAGAGACACGGCTGACTGGCTATGGAAACATTTTCAGATAACTGCAAATGTGAGAGGCCATCCTGATATATCACAATGTTGCGAATTCTGTTTGCCACTTTGAGCACTGCAATCAAGTAAATGAAATAAAGACTTTATGATTTGTGCTGATTAAAAGAATAATTGAATTGTCCAACACGATGCACGTGCCAAAATTGTAAAATCGACATGCACGTTCAGTGACACTTACCAAGCGTTTCATTCACTAAATTTACTGTGCTACATTATCAGACCTTGGGTAAAAGTACAACATTTTGGACCAGTGCGTTGAAAAATAAGATTTATATGGGCATTCAAAAAGTGTATACTTTCTCATGCCTCTGAATATATATCATAATCTGGATATTCTTCTTAGCTAGAGCTATGAAGTCCTTGTCCCAGGACAAGTAAATTGAAATTTCTTACTTGTCCTCAGGGGAATGTGACAAGTTGGACAAGTTGGGCATGATGTTTCCACGGCCCTGGAACAGACCATTCGTGTAGATTCCATAGGTAAATTGGACAGTGGCGACGATGTCCCACAAAAAGAGTGTGTCGTTTGTGCCAGCTGTAATCAACAACTCCCATTAGTGGTTGAGCGAGCTGGTTCACTGTTCTCATTGTGAGACGGTATATTTTAACAAGAAATGTCAGAGAAAACATTCTAGGTTCCACCATTTTGACTGTTTCCCAGCTTCTCAGAAGGCACAACGTACAATGTTTTATGACTAGATTATTTTTTTATCTTCGCTTCGCCATAGGATGGATTTTTTTACGTTCTTCACGTGCATGGATTTTATATTTTACATTGTGGCTGTGTTTTAGTTAGTCTTACTCTTTGGTGCTTTGTGGTTTATTCTGCGCGGCAATTTGTGGTATGTCTTACCTTGTGCCATTTTGTTCTTGTGTTTTTCAGTCCTTTTAGCATTGCGATTACCTAGCTTGGGGAAGGGAGAGCTAATCTTAGTGCTTTTCGTATGTTTGATCGATTTGTGCTTGTTTGGATTTTTCGGTTTCCTCTTCCTCTTGATGTCTGGGAAGGGCTGCGCTTTGTGATTGTGGCACTCCCTGGACTTTTCTCTTACCTTTTATTTTTACTATCTTCCAGTAGTTTTACACTATGGATACTTTACTGTGTATACATAGTGTGAACATAGGAGGACAAAACATACTGAAAAGGGAGATGATGAGCCTCTTCGCATCAAGCATTAGATTAAGAAATTTTTGTCTGAAAACGGCTGCGGATTGTGATTGTGGCACTCCCTGGACTTTTCTCTTACCGTTTTTGCTTATTTCAACATAAATTGAAATAAATTGAAGACTGTTTTATGAGTCACCGTGTACATTCTTGGAACTTATGAAACATATGATGATCCCACATCAAAACAGCAACAATAAAAATTTATAACCATCAGAAAAAATACCTACCACACCCAAGCAAGAAAAAGAAAGCTTTCAAGGGGTCGAGTATGAAAGCCACGGCCGAGCTGCCGAAAAAGCCAAGCCTGATATAATGTTTTCTTGTATTTGTTCAAACGAGTTCATGATACTTATTTCTTTTAAAATATATAAAAAAAAAAAACTTCTTGTTGGCCCATGTCAGTGACAGCTCAAATTGGATATACCATTAGCCCATTAAATCTTTTGTCGGTAAATGTGTTAATTTTCTGCAGTGATATTGTTGTCTTCTTCATACACACTTCAATTAAATTAAATAAAAGTGGGTTAAACATCTGAAGAAAAAAGTGTTCCCTTTTCCTTTCGAAATCCTTTAAATTTCAACAAAAAGGATTCTATTTCAAG